>WEDG01003007.1:87500-208004 GCA_017591395.1 Schistocephalus solidus
GTAGTAGTAGTGTTAGTAATAGTAGTAGTTTTTTTGTTGTTGTTGTCGTTGCATATTTGACAGAACTATGTTACTTGTTCTAGAAGTAGTAGTAGTAGTAGTATTAGTAGTAGAAGTAGAACTATTATTATTATTATTAGTAGTAGTAGTAGAAGTAGTAGTAGTATAAGTAGTAGTAGTAGAAGTAGTAGTAGTAGTAGTGTTAGTAGTAGTATTAGTTCTTGTTGTTTTTGCATAAGTGAGAGAACTGGGTTCGTGGTAGTAGTAGTCATATTAGTATAATTAGTAGTAACTGTAGTATTAATAGTAGTAGGAATGTTTGTAGTAGTGATAGTAGTAGCAGTTCCTAATGTTTTTTGTTTTTTTGCATCAATGTCAGAACTGAATTACTGGCAGTAGTAATAGCAGTAGTAGAAGAAGTAGGAACAAAAAGTTGTTTTATTAGAAATGGAAATAGTAGTAGTAGTAGTAGTAGTAGCAGTAGTAGTACAATAACACTAGAAGTAGAAGCAGCAATAATAGCAGCAAAAAGTAGCAATAGCAGCAGCAGAAATCATCAACAGCAGCAGCGCAGTAGCAGCAGCAGCAGCTGAAATAATAGCAGCAGCAGTAGCTAGCAGCTATCAATAGCAGCAGTAATAGTAGTTGTAGTAGTAAAAGTAATAGTAGTCCGCAGAAATAAAAGCAGCAGCAGAGGCATTAATCAGTGGCACCAGAGCATTAGAACAAGTTCTAGCAGTAATAGTAGCACAAAGTAGTAACAGCCATAGCAGTAGTTGTGCTAATGGCAGCAGTTCCTTGTGCTGTTTCCTTGCTATGACAGAACGGAGTTACCGCTTAGGTAGCAACCCGCAGTAGTAGCTGCAGAAATGTTAGTAGCCGTAGCAGCAATAGCAGTAGCCGCTGCATTACCGATCCTGTCATACATGCACCGGTTACCAGCGGCAGCAGCAGCAATAGTTAGCATAAGCAGTAACGTTAATAGCTAGCAGCAGTAGCTCAGGCCTGCCGTTACTGTCACACCTCAATGGCTAAGAACCAGGCAACCTGCAGCAGCAGTACCAGCAGCAGTAGCAGCAGTAGCAGCAGCAGCAGTAGCAGCGTAGCAGTTAAAGAAGCCAGTTGCAGCAGAAACAGCAGCTCTACTGTTAGCAGCCTTTAGCCTTGCGCACAGTAGCAGCGTAGCAGTAGCAGTGCAGCAGCAATACTCTTGCCGCTGGCGGTGTTTTGTTGTTGCTGCATACGCTGATAGAGCCATTTACTCGGCGGTGCAGTAGCAGTAGCAGCAGTAGGTCTTGTTTTGTCTTTGCATAGGTGACAGTTCTCTGATACCGGTAGTAGAAGTCGTAAGAGTAGTTTTTGTTGTTTTGTTGTTGTTGTTATTTTCGTTGTGCTTTAACAAGTAGTTCTTTATTGTTGTTGTGGTTTCAGAGGTAGTAATAGTGCTAGTAAAAGTAGCAGTAGTAGTTATATTATTAGTAGTAGTAGTGTTAGTAATAGTAGTAGTTTTTTTGTTGTTGTTGTCGTTGCATATTTGACAGAACTATGTTACTTGTTCTAGAAGTAGTAGTAGTAGTATTAGTAGTAGAAGTAGAACTATTATTATTATTATTATTAGTAGTAGTAGTAGTAGAAGTAGTATTAGTAGTAGTAGTAGTAGTAGTAGTAGTAGTAGTAGTAGTAGTAGTAGTGTTAGTAGTAGTATTAGTTCTTGTTGTTTTAGCATAAGTGAGAGAACTGGGTTCGTGGTAGTAGTAGTCATATTAGTATAATTAGTAGTAACTGTAGTATTAATAGTAGTAGGAATGTTTGTAGTAGTGATAGTAGTAGCAGTTCCTAATGTTTTTGTTTTTGCATCAATGTCAGAACTGAATTACTGGCAGTAGTAATAGCAGTAGTAGTAGAAGTAGGAACAAAAGTTGTTTTATTAGAAATGGAAATAGTAGTAGTAGTAGTAGTAGTAGTAATAATACTAGAAGTAGAAGTAGTAATAATAGTAGTAAAAGTAGTAATAGCAGTAGTAGAATTATCAATAGTAGTAGTAAAGGGTAGTAGTAGTAGAGTAATAGTAGTAGTAGTAGAAGTATCAATAGTAGTAGTAATAGTAGTTGTAGTAGTAAAAAGTAATAGTAGTCACAGAAATAAAAAGTAGTAGTAGAGGTATTAATAGTGGTAATTAGAGTATTAGAATAAGTTCTAGTAGTAATAGTAGCATAAGTAGTAACAGCTATAGTAGTAGTTGTGTTAATAGTAGTAGTTCTTGTTGTTTTTGCTAAGTGACAGAACGGGGTTACTGTTAAAGTACCCGTAGTAGTAGTTGCAGAAAATGTTAGTAGCCGTAGTAGTAATAGTAGTAGTTGCAGTATTACTGATTCCTGTTTCATAAGGTACTGGTTACTAGTGGTAGTAGCAGTAATAGTATTAGTATAAGTAGTAATGTTAATAGTAGCAGTAGTAGTTTAGGCTGTTGTTATTGTCACCTCATTGGCAGAACTAGGTAACTTGTAGTAGTAGTACTAGTAGTAGTAGTAGTAGTAGTAGTAGTAGTAGTATTTGTAGAAGAAGTAGTTGTAGTAGAAATAGTAGTTTCATTGTTAGTAGCTTTAGTTTTGTAAGTATTAGTAGTAGTGGTAGTAGTAGTAGTAGTGTTAGTAGTAATATTTCTTGTTGTTGGTGGTGTTTTTGTTGTTGTTGCATAAGTGATAGAGCTTATTTACTGGTGGTGGTAGTAGTAGTAGTAGCAGCAGCAGTAGGTCTTGTTTTTGTCTTTGCATAGGTGACAGTTCTCTGATACCGGTAGTAGAAGTCATAAGAGTAGTTTTTGTTGTTTTGTTGTTGTTGTTATTTTCGTTGTAGCACAAGTAGTTCTTTATTGTTGTTGTGGTTTCAGAGGTAGTAATAGTGCTAGTAAAAGTAGCAGTAGTAGTTATATTATTAGTAGTAGTAGTGTTAGTAATAGTAGTAGTTTTTTGTTGTTGTTGTCGTTGCATATTTGACAGAACTTTGTTACTTGTTCTAGAGAAGTAGTAGAAGAAGTAGTAGTAGTAGTAGTATTAGTAGTAGTAGTAGTAGTAGTAGTCACGGCTCAGTTGGCGAGAACCGGCCACAAATTCGAATTCAATAAGGCCGAAATTATCGCGAGAAGAGGCATCATCGATGAAAGGGGAACCTGTAATTTCCATTGGCACACAGTAATATAGTGACTGTATTCCAAAAATACTGCGTCTCCCCGTGTATGAATAACGCGTATCTGATACACTCTGAAAATGGGTTCGAGTTGGAATCCGAAATGTCAGGCGAATAAATTTTTTGTCCCAGCGATCGCGTCGAGCGCTTCTCAATTACTTTCTGAGGCTCGTATTTTCGCTTGTATCGTCAGTTTATCGAATTGTCAGTAGTAATATTAGTATTACAAGCAATAATACTCTTATTGTTAGTAATTTTTCAATGTGAATTGAGTTACCACGCATGAAAAGGTATGTTTCGAAGGATTCACTCGAAGTTTATGCATTAATTTCTGAGGAAATTGAAAGACCATTCAGTAACAGTTTTATTTAAGAAAATGGTAGGGATAGTTTTAAGTTTTCTGGCGGTATTGACAGTAGATCTGGCGTAGGAGTTGTGTTGTTAATAACAGTACGTAATATTACAGTTGATTGCCTTACTCATACAATGTCTATATCAGAATTTGAAGTAGTAGCCGGGCAGGAATTTTAAAGTGTTAGTTTTGTTTGTTGTATTAAATTGATGCACAAAACAGCTGTTTAGTACTAAAGAGTTCCCTTCAGATCGCTTAACTGAGGGTAAAACTAGGCTACATGGGGCAAAATCCAATGTGTCTTGATATCCAGGAATTTTCTTACGCTATTAAAAGCTATGGATCAAAGCATTTTGCTTTTGTGAGCAGTACTATCTATGAAAATTAATATAAGCTGGAAAAAATTGAAAAATATCCCTTCGGAGACCGGAAAACCTTTTGTTTTGTTTTCACGAAAATCAGGTGAATGCAGATTTGAGAGATCACATTGTTTTCAAAAAACGAGGGCAGATTTGGTCTAGAAAATAAAGTTTTGTAAATTTATGACTTTTTATACTAGAATAACGCTGTCATAAACTTTTGTGAATGTACTCTGTTTTACCACACCAACAGTTAGGACCTTAAACGCGCATATATAGGAGACGCGATGTCAAAACGCCACTTTTCGCTCTCACGGCGTACGCGAAGCCTGTCAAGACAATTTCTGTCTGCAGTTGAATATAAATGAATAAGGAAACTTGGAACGGAAAGGGTAGAAAACTGACATTTTATCGCAAAATCTTAGCATGTAGTCGGTCACTCTCTTGTGCGTTTGAAATCTTAGAAGTAGACTGAGAAGTAGACAAATATATCAAAAAACTCCAATAGAAAGAGAAAAGTGAGTTCCTTAATTTTCAACAAAAATTGTATCCCTACTTTTCAGTGAAGTCGAATAACTGGTCAAACGTTCGCAGATTTTCTGGACTAAACTCTGGAAAAACGTTTAAGTACGCAGGCATTCAACAGCAAGACAGCTAATTAAAGCGCTTTTTAAAAAGGTTTCTTATTATAGAAAGTTGTTTAACTAATTATAGGCATATATTTTCCCGTTTTTTGTTGTGGAAGTTCATTTTTTACAAATATGACCCAGGCGGCCGTCTGCATTAGAAAGAATGCCCAAAAAGTCACTGCTTCGGTAAATGCTTTTAAGAAATATGTTATTTTGAGGGTTTTACCAAACACATTGAACGGAATGTATGTTTATGGGCAGTCGACTGGAACCACTGAAAATCGTAAAAAATTCATCCCATTTTCAAATACTATCTGAAACTCATCGTAATAGAAAACCCGAAATAGTTATGGAGAAATTTAAAATTACACAAGTCATTTTTATATGCACAACATGGTTAGTTTACGATTGTAACTGAGAATTCTATTTAAATGTATTAGTCAGTGACAGGTCTGTGAACATGTGAGCTTATAAAATATTGTATTCCTGTGATGTCCATATCAACGCAATCAAGTGAAAATTGTTTGCCTTGGTCAAACACAGCTAAAACAATGGATAATCGGAAGAAAAATGCCATTTCTCGTGAAACGGTGTTTGAATATACACTCACATGTTAGGCTTCTTGATGACGATCATACTTTACGTTGCGCATAATTTAGATAAATATGCATGTGAAAAACTCTGAAAAAGACTATTTCAAATTTAATTCTACTTTTTTTGCTTTATTCACTCGTTTAATTGCATGGGCAGGCTTCCTATACATTTAAAACTTCTGTTTACTAAACTGTGTCGATTGTTAACCGTTTCTTAATCTTTACCTTTTCTAAAATAATTAGTATTTCTAGGCAATGTAATATTAATTTGTAAACCACAATAAGCCTTATTTTTCCTAACGATCGATTCTTTATTGATGTAAAACGTTGGTGGACGCCTGATGCGCTGATTTTGCGTAATGGGCCGTAACTCATGCAACCGGTTATCCTGCAGTGGCTGATAAAATTCAACCCAGGTATTCATATTAAACTTTGGTTTGTGCATATAAACCCTTGAATAAATTGATGTGCTCGAAGTTTTCAAATTAATTTCTGAAGAAATTAAACGGCATAAAAATGATATTTATAGTGGTGGTGCCGAAAAGTAGATCATTTAGTTCTCAGAGTATTTACAGCGAAATTTGTGATAGTTTTAGTAACCGTGTCTGTGTTTCAACAGGAGTCCCAGTATTCATTGTAGTAGTAGTAGTCGTAGTAGTAATAATAATAATAATAATAGTTGTAGTAGTCGTAATAAAGGTCATATTAGAGATCATAATATTAGTATCAGTAGCTATAACAGTATAAAGTATTATATGTAATATTAGTGGTTTTATTTTTGGAGCCGGTAGTGATAGTAGCTTAAGTTGCAGAAACACTTCTGTCATTGATGTAAGTAGTTGGTGTAATGTTGGATGTAATAATAGGAGTATCAGCGGTAATTAAAAGGAAAATTAGGGGTAATCGTTTGGTAAATATTCGCAGAACAGGCATCTGCCACAAACCAAGGCAAGCGAGACCAAAGGAGACAGTCGCATGCTTCAAACCTTCTTCAACTTCGAGTAATAGGATACGGAAGCTTGCTGGTGAAAAACATCTTCTCAGGACAGACTCCTCAACACACTGGCGGGCAGAAAAAGATGGGTTCCAAGAAGATGTGAAGAAGTAGACCCCATCGTTTAAATAGGAATTTTTACCGGGTCTGAAATTTCGTGTTCACGCTTGAACTTCGTATTAGGAACTTCAAAAGATGAAAGCAGTGAGCGAAACTAGGAGTGTAGTGTTTTTAGAAGAGAGATGGTAGGTTTGTGATAACCTAGAAACTGCATACTATAAATGCTGCACCCATTCTGCGCTCAACTCAGGTAGGCCCTTGGAGATTAGGTTTGTTGAGACACCATCAAAAACTAATGCTGTGAGGGCACTAAGCAATGTACGATTGCATCTGGGGCTCACTTTCGTGCCGCGCCAGCAACCGCACTACGGCGAGAAATATAGACAGAATAACATTACTTAACAAAGACTAGGGATGATGAAATGGTCATTTCTGGCTTATCAGCCATTATCAGCCAGCCCTACCCAACCACAGATTTCGCAACCCATGGCACCTGAACCCGCGATCTGGTGGTTGGTCGGGTTGGTCTGGTTGGTTTTGGTCGGGATAAATGCTCACCGATCCATAAGCAGCCACTCAGCGGCTGTTGGTGGGGCTCACTAGTGAGCCCCAAGGCAGTACGGGCGAGTGAGTCCCGTAACCTATCAGTGAGCACCCGTCCACCAATGTGAATATCTCCGATCGAATCTGGTTAGACAACAAGCCCGTGGCACAGTCGGTTGAACTTCTGCGCAGCACGAGTAAGGTAGCTTCACACACGTCTGTCATTGGAAATTTCCAAAAGTAGTTGTCCGACTGAGTAGATATGAATAAACTATGCTGTATTTGTGAGCAGGAAGCAGTATTTACTAGGGATGCCTAGGATGGCCACCTAAGCCGAACACAGGAATAAGGATCACTCCATCCCAGAAAAATAGGTAAATTTTTAGGAAAGCTAAACATGCTCGTGTCTTAACGCTAACACTAACCCTGACATAGAATTCAACTGTAACGTTAGCCCTAAACCCTACAGCTAACACGATCATAACCTTAACTCTTAGTCGTATCATGAAATTGACCCCAACTCTGACCTTGATCTCAAACTGAAACCTAACCCTGAACTTAATCCTAAGGATAATTTCCTCGGAATTTAGCGTTAAAGCCACATGTATTGTGTGCGGTACATTTTCCCATGCCCTGTTTAGACATCCTTACTGAATATTTAGAGTGGGTGGCCTTCTATTCCTGTTACTTTCCATGGGTACATTTCCTCAGAAATTAATCGTTGACTTAGATTAAATCATATTATTTGAAGGTTTATAAGCGTAGACTGAAAATTCCTTTGAATATTTTGGCCTACTTATATCAGCCACCGCGAGATAACCGCTGAATACTCAGCCACAGGCAGCCAGTGGTACATTCTGGGAAAACAGATGGAAACAAATTGACAGATATTACCTGTGCTGTCAAAATTGTTTCACCTGTATCCCGGAAAATACGATGAGCTTTGGGTCTTGCTTAAGTTCTAAGAGTGTACCACTCCCAAAAATTGATGCAAAGTTGATATGTTGAAAAGACCTTCAGCAAATCCGCGTATAATTGCACGAAAATTAGCCTTTATCCTTCGTGTAGGACACCTACTCTAAACATAGGCGATTGCCATACATGTGATGGGTCCAGTCTTCGAAATGGATCTTCGCACTAGGGCTCCTCATTTAATATCTTTAAGGCTTTGTTAATTAATTGCGTTTTATGATTATCTTTCAATCAATCGCGTCTAAGCACCCTAGCTACTATTCGTGACGTTAAGAGGTAATATCAGATTAATCTTTCATTGCACGGTAGGAATTCAAGATGTAAAGGTCGGCAGTTAAACGTTTGCAAGATCGCTTGATAGAATTCTACAGGTAAAAACGACAACCTCCCTCAAATGTAAGGGGCGCGCATTTGGCTCCTCCAACGATCAAATAATGAGATTTTGCCAATACCTGTCATCGTAGTTTGTACTGTTTTAAATGCATTTTACTGCGTTTTGTAAGCAGCATTGAGAGATAGAATTTGGGTTAAGAATGCGGTTAGGACTTTATTTATGTTCGGAGTTTAGTTTAAAATTAATATTGGGATTGGGCTCTTGTCAGAGTTAAAGTAAGGTCTCGGTTATATTTTCCCTCCATGGGAGGGTCTCCTGTCCGCTGCGTGACTCCTCTTCTTGCGACAAGTCAGCACTTAGTCTCTGACTTCATGCGCCTAAAAGTTTGCAGATTTTCGAGTTGGTATTTCTAAAAAGCGCAGAGGCTTCTCATTCAGTTAGGTTACTAATATTCCCATTTTATATCTTTCTCAATCGTTAGTACACGAAGCTATGGCTAGATCACTGAGTTTCGGAAAAAGTCGTTTCTCATCCATAAAGAGACAATTAATCTCCCTCTCTCTCTTTCTCTCCCTCTCTCTCTTTCTCACTCTCTCTCCCCCTCTCTCTCTTTCTCTCTCCCTCTCAATCTCCCTCTCTCTCTTTCTATCTATCCCCCTCTCTCTCTCTCTCCCTCTCTCTCATCTCTCTCTTTCTCCCTCTCTCTCTCTCTCACTCTCTCCTCTCTCTCTCTTTCTCTCTCCCTCTCCATCTCCCTCTCTCTCTTTCATCTCCCTCTCTCTCTCTCCCTCTTTCTCTCCCTCTCTCTCTCTCTCCCTCTCTCTCTTCCTCTCTCCCTCTCCCCCTCTCTCTCTATCCCCCTATCTCTCTCTCCCTCTCTCTCTTTTTCTCTCTCTCTCCCTCTCTTGCCATCGGAATCGGGTGGGTGGGGAAGGAGAGAGTGCGCTGGATGCTGCGCAAGCACAATTCATCGTTGCTGCGCCAACCTAGTTGCAGACTTGGCCAATGTTCCAGAACTGCCACCTTGTCCAGACCCATGAATACTACCCCTGTTGTACTCTTGAAAAGTACAGCAATAGTAGCTGGTGGTCAGTGGTAGGACGTTACTGCTGGAATCCCACTGACTGGATGGGCCAGGCTAATGTTGGCAAATAAGAGGGGAGCACCCTTAAAATGAAACCATTTACAACCTACTCGAATGACACAAGCCATTAAAAGCTTAAGCCTGCATTCTTCAAACTTTCAGTTGGAGTTGAGCTAAAATGCGCGTTTCGTTCGCTCAGTATGCTATGCTTAAATCGATTTTTACATAAAGGTTAGCAAAATTTCTATTTGAACCAGTGAAATGTGTGTTCTGCTTTGCGCCTACCACTGCCAAATTTTTCCACCCACGCAAGTCTAATCTAGAAATCTTGGCACCTTCCCTGCCTCTGAAACCGCCAATCTCGTCTCTTGATCGCAATTCGTAGTCTACGTCCGTTTCTTTCTTCTTAAACCGCCCAGATGCGGTGATAATTCATTGACGTGCTGTTGATTTTGTAACTCAAGAACTCTGAATTTCACAAGAAAATCCCTGTCACGCAAAATCAGTACTTACTGTGTCACTGAGAGTCTTACAGCAATAAAGCAATAATGGTTCTTAAAAAGGAGGCATATGATGCTTTACTAATTAATATTCCAATGTTTACAATTAACCCATTTTTTTAGAAAATTTGAATATTTCGAAAATGTGAAAAATCGGTGTGACTAATTAGCTAAACGAGTCAATAAATAGCAAACGTACAATTACGTTCACAAATAGTCCTTATCTGAATTTTGAACATACATATTATACCCGATTCTGGACAAGGCAAAGAAGGACCGTTACCAAGCAGCCTAAATTTCGCGTGTGTATTCCAATAGGTTTCACGATAATCTACTGTTATGTTTTCTTCCGTTTCTACATTGTTTGAGATGCGTTCAACTAGGGCAAACAGATTTTAGCTTTTTTTGTACCGACAGGGACGTCATGGAAATACAATATTACATCAGCTTACATATTGACAGGCCGTCCAATGACTGATAAATTTCAATGGAATTCAAAAGGAGACTTAGTAAGCATACACTTGGCAGATAGTTTCGAGGAGGAGCTTGGGAAGATCCAGAACCTACTTCGAGAGAATGGATACCCTGATTGGTTTATTAAAAGCATCTTGTCGCGAGACCGTTGAAACCTGCCAAGCTTGAAGTGCATGAGATAACTCTACTTCTCCAAGTGCCCTTTCAAAGGGAGGCGGCTAGTAAACTCCTTAAAAGACGCCTAAACCAAGCCGTTACACAAACGTTCCCAGCAGCGAAACTTCAGATAGTGTTCTCCACCAACCCTCTTTTACGAGGCGAACGTAAGGATAGGTTGCCAGCTCAGACCACCTCCATGTGCATTTACTTGCTCCTGTGGAGCAGGTTATATTGGTCGCACGAGACGGCGCCTATCCAAAAGAATAAGAGTACACCTCCCAGCATGGCTGAGCAAAGGGGAAGTCAAGAGCATAAAAAGCGCCATCCTTGCACATATTTCTGACACCGGGCATAGTGTGAACCTCAGCAAGGCATTCCGTGGAATTTATAAGGTCCCACCAAGCTACCCCAAGCCACTGGGTCAACGTCTACTAGCAGCAGCAGAAGCGACTGCCATTAGGTTGAAGAAGCCGGTCTTGTGCGCACAAAAGAACCTCGTATAAGCTCCGCGCTTAGCTTGGCTAACGGTCGCTTAACTGCATGCATACCCTCGCGTCATCTCTGTCCTCTCCTCTCCCCCAGAACGGCACTACCAAACACCCACTGCCACCTATCATACTGTTTCTTATCATTCTTCCCCTATGCACACCTCGCAGACAACCCAAACAAACAGAAGAATATTATCGATTTCATGTTTTAAATTTCTAACAAGTTTCAACTTCCCACTTTACCGGTACTGGTGTGAAGAGAATTTAACGAAAGCAGAGCATATGCTCGCCAAGTCATCTTTCGCATCTTTTACTGGGAATTTTTGCAAATTCATTAGAATTGCCAGTTGCAATCGCAAACATATCATTTTGTGTATATTAAGAGAACGTTCCCTTCGTCAAAATTTGCTATAAGTATTACCGTTGTTTGATTACGATGTCT
The DNA here is from genome assembly GCA_017591395.1 of Schistocephalus solidus. Lineage (NCBI taxonomy): Eukaryota > Metazoa > Platyhelminthes > Cestoda > Diphyllobothriidea > Diphyllobothriidae > Schistocephalus > Schistocephalus solidus. The sequence continues at coordinate 98,670 of WEDG01003007.1, forward strand.
TTCAGATCGTCCTTCAAATAGTGGTGAATACTTTACGATTTTCGGTGTTTTCAGTTGATTACTCATAAATGTAGGTTATGTTCTATGGGTTTACCAAAGCCTTCAAACGAAGATATTTCTTTAAATCATTCACCAAAGTAGTGAGTATTTGAACATTCATTCTTATGCAGCTGGCTGTTTGGCTCATACTGTTAGACCCTTCCAAACATAAAAACTCATTGCCGAGGCAAATGAACATCCACAACAAAAGTAAGCATAAAAATAGGCCTTAGAACAATGAATTACTGCGTACTTAACATTTTCCTAGGGTACGTTTGACCAGTTGTTGAGTGCCCTGAAATATAGGGATATCATGTCTGCTATAAATGAAAACAATCCCTTCCTTCTGTCTATTGGAGCTTTTTTCACATTATTTGTTTAAATTTCGGCCCCATTTTTCCATTGCAAATGCACAACAGAGTATCCGAACGCATACTAATATGCTGTGAAAAAAAATAACCCTTTGGCCCGTTCCGTTTCAAGTTGTCATATTCTTTCACAGCCTGGAAATCCTTCGCGTGCGGCATGATAGAGGAACGTGACGGTGTGTTACGGGTTCCCATATGTATATTTTTAAATGGTCTTTAATATCGATATGGCAAACCAACTGCAGTCACATTAGTTTACTACGTCCAAAATTTACAAAAGTGAATTTTTTTAAATTGAATGTTATTTTTTCCTGAAAAAATTAAATTTCCCTTATCTGAATTAACCTGAGCTTGGTGAACGCCAAACCAAAGTTTCTGTTCTCTGAAGTGATATATTTTAAATTTTTTGGCTTATATAAATTATTTTTCGTGGTTCAACGCATACAAACAAAACCTTTTATTCTATAGGTTTCAATGGCGCAGGAAAATTCCTATATATCAGGAACCGTTGAATTTTGTCCAATTCTGGCCAGATTTCTCTTCAATAACCATAGATGAAGTGAATTCATCTTTAGTAAACAGCGTTTAACAGCTCTGATCCATTTAACAAACACAATAAACAACCTCACATGTGCGCCATACTCTCACCTCAAATGGTGATCTCGACTTTTTATGAGTTAGGCAATCTACTGTATGTTTGGCTTCGTGTCTCTATATTGCCCCCTAAACGGGCCACGTGGTAGATGCGTTGGACAAAGATGGGGGCTAAATTAGGGCACGGCAGGCGTTATTCGGGTTGCGCTCCCATAACAAATGCCGAACATGGGAGGTGTGGTGGCACGCCTAGGGGTGGCTAGGACTTAGGGGACCCAGCCGCGCCAGCCACCTGCGTCCTCTCCCACCTCCGGTCTTCTTGCCTCTGTCTTGACACCGGGCTCAGGTGGGGGAGGAGGAGAGAGTGCGGTAGATGCAGCGCAAGTCTACTATCACTTTAAACTAAATCACGCGCAAGTCACTGTCCCTGCTCCACTTTCCCATGGAGCATACGGTGGACATCATCGGACTACGACGGTCGAACTGTTGTGTCTCTATAACATTAGGTTATCAAATATATGTACTTACAATTAGATGGGTATTTGAGTTTTATGTTGTTCTTTTAAAATAAATTCCTTTCATGTGATATCGCTTTTGATCACTTAACACGCATACTGGTGTTTGCTCTCGAACTAATGAATCCTGTTTGTTCATTCCTATCCGTAGACGAGGGCAGTCAGGTTCATTTACCATCTTAAACCCATTCTCATAATATGATAAAATTCATATGATCCACGAACGACATGCAAACAGTTATGAGAACTCTAATGATGAGGTCAACATTCTGTTTTGTAAATAGAACCTGCCATTAGCTTCCAAAGATGTATAAATTTAACCCAAATTCTGAAATGTCTTTTAAGCTAGGAAGGTAGTTGTTATATTTATTTTCTTAGAGCAGAACCTTGAGCTATTTCAACCATGCCAAGATAACCAGTTCTAAACGCACGTCTAAAACTACCGAACTCAATAAAAAAATGCGTTTTACGTAGTACATACCTTTTTTTAGATTCTCAATGCCCATTTAAAATGAAATATATTTGAAAGAAAACGTAATTAAAATATTATCTATTGCCTAGTTGATAGCAAATCAAGTCTTTCTCAAATTTAATTCTCAAAGGAAGAGTGCATTTATGTTTCGATAAAGTTTTGCGATTCCAGAATAATTTTGAGCATTGCGTTTGCGTTAAGCATTTTCGTCTACAAGCTGTAGGTTGTTCATGTATGGAATAGTAAGACCACATATAGTACTCTCAAAATGTATGAATGTATGTGGACTGTTATATACTTCATAACAAGTATTATTAAACGGACAGGCAGAATGTGCTCTGAATGAACATCGTACAGTCTTAAAAATACTCAACGTCCAAAACATTTTGAAACCAAAGTTAGTCCTTCTTCGAGTACAACGGATGATATTTTTGCCCACGCTGCCTATAAATTATATTTTAATGTTAAAGGGCAAAGCAAATCAATATAAAATGGTCTACATCTTAAGTTGTCCTTTTTTATCAAGTGTTTTATTTATGAGTGGCCAAAAAGACATGCATTCGAAAGAAAAGTAGAAAGGGCGATCCTTGAAAAATGCATTCGAAAGCCTGTATACTGTTTTATCATGCAATCGTGTTGCAGGATAATCAATTTTGCAACTACACTAAAATGGGCTTGCGTAATCGAAAACGCATTGCAACATTTTGGTTTAAAGTTCCTGAGAGGGGTCATTGACTGTTATGGGAGACGATTTTATAAAATCACAACATACTCGATAGCTCCTAAGTCAACTTTTGCCCCTTTTTATCTCCGCGTTTGAGTCATTTAGTTTGATTCTAATCGATGAAATGAAGCAAGACGAATAGAAAATAATTTTATTTTTCAAAAGTGACCTTAAGCAGATTTGTAAAGCAGAAACGCCCATTCTCCATACATGAAGTGGATGAAAGTCCCATCCTGGTGCGTCACATAGCTAAAATTAAGAATCAGTGTACATTATTAAATGAGATCGTGTTTTATTGAGGAATTCTGTGTGATCAACTTCCAACATAAGTTAATCCGATTTGGTAAATGATCATTGATAAACCAAAGTGTGTTGATTTATATTTGGGCATGAATCAAGTAACATCAGGTCGATGATGGACAAACAGAAACGATAAGCAGAGAAAATAACCACAGGTCTAATCGTTCGTGGCAGCTGTTAAAGATGACCTCGTTATCATTATGCAATTTTTTCATAAATGCCTATTTATTCTAGAAATTAGAATGATCGTAAAACTAACCTCCAAAAGCATTCCGCAGGAAAATGTCTCTTTTCTAGTTTCTATTTGTTTAGGCGAAATATTTCGCATGTGAATAATTTGAACTTACGAGACACCTGGTACATCGGCAGAATTATCGGTGTGTTTATATTTACATCTTTTTATTAGGGCTGACCATTAAGTATACAGCGTGATCCATATCCGCGGTAGCATTTAAGGAGCGAAAAAAAAATACTCTGCGTCCCACTTTCATTGGAAGACAGCCTGGAAAAAATAACGAATTGCTAAAAGCGTTTTACAACTCTTAAGTTCACAGTGTAGTCTACGCGTGCGTGCAAAAATAAGTATGAGTAAAACTCGACATTTCACCTTTTAGGGAGTACATTTTGGCCTTAGTTCATGTTATTTCACGCAAGACTACGTTTAGGAATGCGCATTCATTTTTTTACCATTTGTAGTGTGAACGACATATCTTTCGATGTTTTGCAACTCGAAAAAGTCGGTTAAGTACAGGTTAAAATGCGCTAAAAGTTTGCAGGATGCACCATATTTACACTACAAGTACTAGCTGAAAGCTCAAGTGTTTCGATTGTATTCTTTCGCTGCTTGATACAGCTGTAGCTCATCAGTGGGTCTTTAGAGTTCCAAGCGGGCCTTCTGGTGGATACTCCAGGTCAGCATTTGTTGCTAGCTTGCTGCCAGGTAGTCTATTTGAAGATTTATAGGCATAGATTGAAAATTCCTATGACTTTTGGCCAAGTACTGTCATCCACAGCGGGATACTCGCGTAATATCTATCAATCTACCAGCAGGCTTTAGCTATACCTCTGGCTATCTTAATTAGTGTTAGCTATTAACTCATGTAGTCCATTTCACGCACAATTACACGTTCATTTTTATCGGTTGACTTTTTTTATAATTGAAAAGGTGACGTACCTAAATGTAAAAATGGATTAGCTTGAAATATTTGTTAAAATTACCATGCATAGAATGGTAAGCTGGCCCTTGGCTTGAGCCCATCTCAAAACATCTGTTTAAATTAAAATTAGGATAACAGTGCTACTTAAATAGTGTCTATTTTCACAGAATTCTATGTTTAAAGAAAACTGCTCTTCAGGTAAACTATGAGGAGAAACTCATCTTTCATTATTCATGTTATAGAACACTACGTTTTCTTCATCTTCGTACCTTAGCAAAGGTTTTATTTGCTGTTTAAAACTGTGTGGTTGTAGTCCATTTCAGGGAACGCATGCTGGCACTGTATAACATGTGGCTCGTTCTCATAATGATATTTTAAGAGAATCATGGATCCCGAAAAATGAATAATGACACGTCATCCTTCAAAATATTTTGTTTCTTAATTTTTAAGTACACAATTATTTGGCTTCTTGGGGGAAAAATTTGAAAAAAAACCTTATTCTATAAAAATCGTTGAAAAGAATAGAATTTATAAAACAAGTGCGCTCCAAAATTGGGACCGCTTTTTTATTCCTATCCATATAGGAGTACTTCGTCTGTTCCCATGTAAGTCCGGACAGAGCTCAACATTTTATCTGTAGGACTGTGCTTCACGAGTCTGTTACTTCCTCATAACGCCCAATTTCATCAAATTCCAAAATGCGTCTTTAATCATGAAGAATTAAAGTGCACTTTAATCCCAAATTAATTCGGTCATGCCAGAATTTCACCTTTTGAACGGCCGGTACGAAATTATTTCTAAATAATGATTCACTTTTTTCATAAAATTTTGATATCACTATAAATTCAAATATATTTTACAGAAAACGGGGTCAACAATATTGCTTCTTATACACATTTGTTAATCAATCACCTCTTTTTTTAAACCTGATACTCGACATAAGCGGTTTTTAAGATTTAAAAATGTTCTTTAACTTCGCGAATAATTTGGGGTCCAATCTGCCGTTGAAGATGCGTAATTTTATAAGCCAAATCATAAACTCCTCGATACAATTAAAAAGCTATCATATATGGGCTCATATAACTTTTAAATTTAATTTTTTTTAAATTTTTGCTGTACCATATGCAACCGTACATTTCGCAATATTTTGCCGCTGCTTTTTGCAAATATTTGAATCAAAAGCTATCCCCTTTCTTTATACTGTCGTGCTAACAATACAACAAAATTTCTCGGAAACATTTTTAAATATTTTACAATGAAAAACTTTTGAGGCAGTTTGTAAGCTCATTCTCAATTGCTTCACTCCCACGAACATCACTGGTAAGTTGGAAATGGCCCAGTCAACAGTTTGCACCATTATAAACTATCATGAGACGTTCAGCTGCATCAACAGGAAGCCTGGTAGAAGAAAAACAAAAAAAACGTTTGAATCCTTCGTCTTATCAGGGCTGTCCGGGATCGTATGCGTTACAGTCCCGTCCGGAGCATAGTGAAGATGGCTTTGGAGGTTGAGGTGTCGAAGAGTATGGTAAGGAATGTCGTGAAAAAGGATCTGCTAGCTAAATCAAAGGCTAGGACAAAGAAGCATCCCGTTACTGAGGCTGTGAGAGAGAAGAGACAGAAAATAAGAGAATCTTGAGCTTCCTCAAGAAAAGACCACACAAGGTGCTCTATTCAAACGAAGAACTCTTCACAGTCGATTCGGTGTCCACCAGTCGAACAGATCGCTACATAAGCCCACTGATGTTCAAGGAGGAACCTGAGAAGGTTACCTACAGGTTTCAGACCAAGCATGCCACGTCTGTGAGGGTCTCTGACCTGATTTCCTCAGACGGCAACGTCATGCTCCCTGTGTTCATCAAGGCCGGGATCAAAGTGAGCACACACGTGTACTGGAATGTTCTTCCGAAGCATTCAAGCCTTGGCTGGCTTCAAACTACACTGCAGACTATAATGTAGTTTTCCAAAAAGATGGGCACCTCCACATACGTCACGGAAGATATAGAAGTGGCTGGAAGATCACATGTCTTATTTCTGGCCCCGGAATATGTAGCCATCATCCTCACCAGACATAAAAGGCCAGAAATAAGCCTTATAACAGCATTGGGGCCCTTAAGGTCTCCATTACTACAGAGTGAACAAGATGTCTCTGGAGTACATCCGCAAAATGTGCGCCAAATTCAGACCGAGAATTAAAGAAGTCATTGTTAACTATAGCTGTCATATTTAATACTTCCTTTCTTTTATGAATTTCGAGCCTTTTGTGTCAAAGGAATTTGTTTCTCCAGTTACTTGTTCGTTATCTGGCTCAGACTGTAGTTCTGATCAGTCAAATTACGAAATTTACGGTTGCATACGGTATAGATGAGTAAATAAGTCATCACATGCGGAATAACGTTTGGTAATAGTTTAAATGGGAAGACACGGCGATGGACATTTAAGGGTCCTACAAAATTTATTACTTCAAATCCTTTTTTAAACAAAAAAGCAACCCTTTCTTAAAGTATTCAGTTTGAAGATGATATGATTTCCTATGAAATAAACACAAGGAAGGAAAGTTTCATGCATTTTTTAATATAGATATTTTTATAAGGCCAGCAAAACCTACAGAAAACTTCATTGTTCATGGGGTGTTGATGGTGGAAGAACAGGGCATCTGAAAACCGGTAGTTGGGCATGAAGGAAATGTGTTGCGCTTAGCCTGCACGATATGCTATGTCCCAAACCTACTCAGCTAATACTTCCTAATGGAAAAGGCATTCAGAAGACGGAGATGTGATCTCTGGAACAGGAAGTTAATTACTCAGAAGTTTCGGATTCTTACTCAAACCCAGAATCAGAGACGGTCGCTGAAAAGGGTAGTAGAGACACAAGGGGCGCATTATTTATAGGAAGCAGATGTCAGGAGGGCCACAGGCCTAAGATGCTGCGGCTGACCTGCAGTTCTGATATCAGCGAGCCAAATGGCCGAGCAATCACTATGCCAATAATTAACAACGTGCATGAAATCACGGCCGTTAATAACTCAGGTATGAACCGGTACGCAGTAACCACACTAAGTATGGCCCTCTAGTAATGAACGCGTGGACTGCTAATTATCGTAGGCCCATGATCCCTCGGGGACTGTATCCTATGACTGCTGCGTTTCTTATGCCTCTGTTACTCTTTGCTGCGACCGTCCCTGACGATGGTTTCCAGTGAAAATTCGAAACGTCGTGTCCATAAACTTCTTGTTCCAGCGACCACATCTTCTTCTTCTGAACTGCTTCCTAGAACTCCCCAGTTCATGGATTTCAGAATTTCAGTTAACATCTCATAAGATTGAAAACTGGCTGTATCTTGATGTTCTGGTGTTTCAAACAGCAGATAAAGGAAGACAGTCTGTTTTAGTAGGGGTCAAAGGACAAAGTTGTTTCACCTGCCGAATTTCCGGCCCACCACACACTGCCAGGTACGACCAAAGCGTTCATCAAAGGCCTTCTTTACGTAGATAGCCATGTCCTTCTCCAGGCTGAACTGTTCCGACGCGGCAATCCCAGTATCCACAGCTATCTGCTGCCAGTCCTCAGCCATGTCGGAGATGCGGACCACGGGCGTGGAGGGTTGGGGGCGCTTTGTCGGGGTGGCTGCGGCATTCATCGTTGATGCGGCTGAGGTCACAGCGACGGTGGTGGCAACAGCAGGGGAGGGCGAATTAGCGATGGGGATGGACGGAGGAGGAGAATGGAGTGTGGATGGATGTCAGGACCCAACCCCACCCACGCAGTGATCGATTGCGCGTGCGTGCGAGCGAGCGAGCGAACCTCTGCTGAACAATCGTCACCTGCTAATGAGTGACTGGTTGGCTGGTGATCAGGGGTTGTGTTATCGTGGGGCCAGCTGCTTCTGCTGGGACAAGCTTCATGGAAAACAAAAACGAAAAGATGTACTTCAGTTGGTGGCTGCTTCATCCAAATTGAGGACCTTTCGCCAACAGCTCACAGTGAATAATGGTAACTCACTGATTAACGCTCACCGATTGCTAACGGAACTCACTCGTCCCATTCTGCCTTAGGGCTCATTCTCGAGCCCCGCCAGCAACCACACAGCGGCTAGTAGTGGTAAAGGTAGATTAAGAATGTCGACAAAGACAAAGAAATGGTCATTTCTGACTCATTAGCTGTCATCAGCCAGTCATACCCATATTCAGCTGGTATCCCAGCCGAGGCTCGAACCCGCGACCTGTTGATCAGAAGTTCAATGCTCTACACATTGAGCCACGGGCTTTTTCCCGGGGTAAGGGCTTTAAATCTAAAATGAGCACTTTAACCAACGGAGCGGTGATATCGGTGCCTTCCGTAATCTGGTGTTTGAAACACCAGAACATCAAGATATATCCAGTGGTCAACCTCGCGAGAGGTAAACTGCAATTCTGAAATCCGTGAACTCGCGAGTTTTAGGAAGCACTTCAGAAGAAGAAGATGTGGTCGCTGGAACAATAATTTTATTGGCACGAAGTTTGGCATTTTCACTGGAAACCATCATCAGGGACAGTCACAATGAAGGGTAACAGAGACATAAGGAGGCTCTAACCACTGAGCGTTAGAGCGTTGGGTGGGATTGGCTGATAACGGCTAATGAGCCGAAAATTGCGATCCCAGTCTCCTTGCCGAGCAGAACGTTTCGAATAAAATAAAAACGTCGAGCAGATTCCTGTGAACTCTTGTCGGCCCGCGATTTGTGGAGTCAGCGAACTTGGTCCTATGGGGACACTCTCGTTTTCTCCTAAAAGACCGATCAACTTTCTGTATTTCTTGAGACTGTGACGTTGTGTGTGACCCTAAAACACTAAGGGTTCCCTCCAACGCTGTTGGTGGTGGCATAAGGGGAAATTCTAGCCAAAAACCCCCGCCTATAAGGCAACTGTTTTCTATTTTAAGGCTGGATGTGGGCCATGACCAATGACACCGAAGGATGTCTACTGAAATGTACATTCATATCCATTAGTAGTATTTTATTTCGAGGTTGGTGTTTTGCTGATGCAGATACGACTGACTGGCCGACTGTGTTCTGCCCATCCGAGGTTTGAACCTTGCGTCACTTGACAAAGGCGCACTAACGGAATCGCGCTTTGTCGACTGACATCAACCATGTACGAATGGCATACGCTTACCCGGATTATCTATCGTTAGTAGTCTCTCATAGACCTGGCCTTACCCGAAAAAAACTGGGAGAGGTCCTGGTTGTCATTTGTAAAGTGCTCATTTTAGTTTGAAACCCACCACTTCCGCCCCACCCGATATTGAGTATATAGACCTCGCAGATACTGTCCACAAAGAGTTCAGTATTTAGATCATCATGCTCCAGAAAGTCAAGTGACCTGCTGCTGTTTTGCCTGAAAAGTCGCTTCAGTAAACCATACGACCCTCTTTCAATACTCTCGAAGGTTTCTTGAAGCATGATTCTCTATCTACCGTCTTGGAACCAATGTAAAGAACTCTGGGTGCACCCGCTCATAGAGGTCCTTTGTCAACGACACCAGGCTATCGATATTAACCTTCCTTCTTTGACTTCCATTTGATTGCTGTCTCCCTGCCTCTTCTGTTCTCCCAAAAGGGATAAACGGCAGCAAATGTGCCCATTTCCTACTCTGGCAGCTTATTGGGTGACAGTTCAGTGCCCAAAGGTTATGATTTTCGGAGCGGACGTGAACCTCAGTTACCTGGTTGGGCCAAGAATGCGAGGGCACTCACCGATCGCGTTGTGGGACATACACGTCCTGACTGTGCCTTGGGGCCCACTAGGGAGCTCCCACCAACAGCTCCAAGCAGATAGTACGATAGGCAGAATAGCCTTAACGACAAAGACAGGAGAGGCTGGATGGCTATTTCTGCTTTATTAGCCGTCATCAACCAGCCATACCCAGCCCCAGGTGTTGCAACGCCTGAGGTATGAACCCGCAACCTGTTGATCAGAAGTCCAACACTCCAACCATTGAGTCATGGGCTTGTTGTCTTGTCGGTTTCGGTTTGCAATATTAAAAATGGTAGATAGGCACTTGAATTCCCGTTTCAGGCTTATTAGCCATCGTCAGCCAGCCGTGATTAAACCCAGGTTTGTCAAGCCCCGAGGATCAAACCCATGACATGTTTGGATGGTCATCGATTCCGAGAGCGACCGAGCTCGTGGTTGAGAATGAATACTATTTATAATAAGGTGTTCGTTGACATCGTCAAGGATGTCTGCCTACCCACCTGTGGTTTGTGAAGCCTTTTCATGCCTGCTAACAGCCCGGAGCTGAATCATATAGAGCCTTTCTTCCTATTGGTTGAAATAAATAAGCATAAACCGAAAAAATCTAAATGCAGGAAAAACTGCATTTCGTGCGCAATAAAGGCATAGATCAGTCTATCATATACATTTTGATTGTTCATATATCTGCCAAATTAAAGCAGTTGTACACACAAACGGACAATCAACAAAGTACTAGCACGATTTATTATATTTCGATACTCTGCTTAAGTATATTTGGAGTGTGTAACTAATTGTCTACTCCAAAATCCATTTTCATTTGATAGCTTGCGATAAAATAAACTAATAAACTAATAAAAATTCAGAAAACAAACCACTCCATTTTTGAAGAACGGTCACTTCTTTATAGCACTTAAATTTTCGTGGATGCCCATGCACACAGATCGTAAATTTTTTAATGGATTTTAATGATTTTGTATAAAGTAAAAGCAACATTAAAATTTAACAGATTCAAGATATTATGAAAGAATATTCACAGTCTTTAAAAATGCATTATAAGAAACTTTCTTTATACCGAAAGATACCTCTCTTCAAATATAAAATTAGGAGAAAACGTAATTTGCTAACAAATGGGTACAATAAATAATATTTTGTGCAAATTTTCTATAAAATGTATTTGAATTAAGAAGAGTATAGAAAATCGATAAGAAAATTACATGCTACTTAAGTAGCCATTTTTTGCCGAATATACTTTTAACCAAAAACACTTCATTATTTTGGTTAATATTTCATGAGATAGGAAATCTACTGTGGGTATGCAGTAGAATATGGGTATCCTAATAACTATACTTCAAAGGATATAAGGGCTCCGAGACAGGTATCAAACTTTATTTTGAAAATTCGTGATGCTGGATCACCACGTCGTTGTCGTCGTCGTCGTCAGACATCCGGTCAATAAGCTTATTAGTTAACTTGTTAGGTCTGAAAAAATCGATATTGCCCTACAGGATGGCCTTTCTTTTGCATTATTTGTCGTCTTTTCCATTTTTTTGAGATTTTTATATACGACCTCCAATTGGATGTGTCGATTACTATACAAGTCACCGGATTGGATGGCCTCCGAAGACTCAAGACCTTTCTTAGATTGACAGAAATCGATAACGTACGTTTTCTCCCAGGCACTTTTTGGCCCGTTTTCAGTGTATGTATGGCAACTTGGGACAAGTGGTCTCGCACCTTACTCCCAATTGGTGTTCATGTAAGCGTATAGAGCTCAATTTTATGTTTTACCACCGTACATGGCACGGCAAACGTTGCACTGACTATTGTAGACAAGTTATTTTGTATCCCATCAGATGCACAGTATCGTCGTTGGTTTGTACGCCACGTGCAATTGGTGCTTTCGTGGGTGTCTATCAACGAGTTTGAACACGCTCTTAATATAAGTAGGTGTTCGCATGTTTTGTGATTTGGTGCCCAATCTGAACAATCTAGTTCTTGTTCTTTAACTCCTGTTATCCCATGCATCAACGTAAAAACTATCTAAGGTAGCATTGCTGGAAAAAAAAAAATTGAAGAAATAACTAACGAACGCCTGTGGGAGCAGCGTCAAAAATTCACGAAATACAGTTTTTTTCACCTTTTTTTCCCTCAAAATGCAGTAGATACTCTATCCCATGAAATGTCAATCGAAATTGTGAAATCTTTTTTTTCGATTAAAACAAATCACTTAAGTAGGGTTGCCGTGTTGACTTTCATGCAGCTAATTCCAAGATATTTCAGTCACAGTGAGATGCTGGCTGTTGAAAGAGCTTCTGAAAAATGGCTACTTAAGTAGCATGCAATTTTCTCATTGATCTTCGATGCTCTTATTAATTCAACTATATTTTACTGAAAACATGCACAAACATATTATTTGGTGAACTCATTTTGTAGAAAAAAATTTTTTCAAATTGCATACTTGAAGAAAGGGTATTTTTCGGTTTTAAAAAATTGATTAAAATGCTGAATAATTTTGAACCCTACCGGCTGTTACGCTTGAATTCACGGTTCCAAAACTACATGCTATATACATTGTGTAGGAAAAAATCACAAATTCCTTTGCGATATAAATAAGAAGTCATATCGTTCTAATGAAATTTTATAATGGATATGGAACATGTTGTACACATTGTAGGCGACATTAATAAATTGGCGGATACGATGTATTAGGGATGAACATTTCAATGTCCTCAAAAAGCTCATAATAAGAAACTTTTTTAAAAACCAAAAAAATACTCTTTCTTACAGTATGCAATTTGAAGAAATAATTTGGTAGCAAACAAGAACACGCAAAAATATTTTTGTGCAATTTTTTTATATATTTGAATTAATAAGAACATCAAAATCCATTTAAAATTGCATACTACTTACGTTGTCATTTTTACAGGGTAAACTTTTTGTGTGCCGTCAGCAGGAAACTCATTCAAAAACCAGCGTCCTACTGCGAATGAAATATCAAAATGGCAACCCTACTTAAGAGATTTTTTTAAATCAAAAACACGTTTCAGAATTTCGGTTGATATTTCATGAGCTAAGGAATCTATTGTATATAGGGTGGAAATTCCACTCTCCTGCCAGCATAGGTTCCAGCTAAACTTTTTACTGACACCTATGCTTCCGTATGGCACAAACATATCACAGTGGCTGGTACAATGCTTTTGGGTTTAAAATGCTTTCATTCAATCGCTCGTAACCCTGAGCATCATCTGGAACCAAAAACCCAATGAGCAATGTACACATGCAGTGCAAATTAGCAGAGGGGCCATAAGCATTTCACGATTTGCAGCCACAGTGAGTGCCACGCTGACGAGGTCGTATCGAACTTCGGTGCGATCAAGCACTTGCGATCCATTTGGTCGAGCAGCTGTACTGTGGATGTGCGCTGAGGTTTGCGTTTCTGCAATCCGAATCAGTGTATGTAGGCAAAAGAATGCTGTGTGTCAGGCAGCCGCCACAACCCCCCGCCTCTGCTGTAATTGTGCATGTTTTGGTTTCTAAATGGACCTCCCTTGAAAAATGTGACGATTTTTACCTTTTGCTGGTGTCTTTAGTACATGTGTTCATTTACCGTTAACGCTTCCTACTTTGCAAGACTTCCGTGTGTTTTACTCATTCCAGTTCTCCACGATCTCTGCCAGTCTCCGTTTTTAACAACCTCGGAGAGTACATTTACTGCTGAAAGCATTCTTGTTGTTGAATTATTAAGTGTGGATTCATCAGCATGAACATTGAGAACGTTTCTGAAACAATGGCCTTAAGAACAGCTATCTGCAAACTTAGCCGAAAATGCTCAACTCTAAAACAGCTGAAAGCAATTTACATATAGTTGATTTCTGCATTTTTTACTCGGTATGCTACACCCATAAAAAAAACGAAATCTCAACATGAACTTGTAAAACGCCAGAGTGAGGGGCATATCATTTGGCATTCATAAGTAGAACTCGACTTTAATGCCTTATTTTGCTGTAACTTGGATTTAATACCTGACGTACTCGCAGGGGAGTGTGCTCTCAACAAGTAAAAAATACTGTGCTTATCAAATTAATTGTTGATTGGATGGAACATTGTGTAGGCTTAAAAGTGTCACCAGTAATATGCCAATTACGTCGGCAGCTGCGAGTCCTATAACCTGAAACCTGAAACCTAACGAACTAGACGAAGCCTTCTCTTTCTCTGCAGACAAGGTGCTAATACCACTTAAAAACGAGGTCCGATCCAACTGTGAGCCGTATTTTTGCCGCGGAACAACCAGGTAGACTTTACCACTGACAGAAATGCGGAGGGTGCAGAGAATGTGTTTTTTTACGGACCAGTGAAACTTCCCAGCGTTTAACTGTCACTACACCTCCTTCGGAATATAATTTTCCAGGCCCTATATTTGGGTTGAAATCCACCACCTACTGTGAAATTACCACGCGATATTTGCAAGCTGCAAATACTGGAGGATTTGCCAAGGATGCCTTGTATGGCCGCCTTTAAAGGTCATGGAAATAGAAGCCGCCCACAAGAAATGTGGTTTTGCGCCAAATTCCAGAGAAATTATGTTTATGATTGAGGCATTAGGTTTTAGTTTTGGCGTTGGGGTTAGGGTGAGAATTAGTCTAAGGGTTTAGGGTTTGGGTTCGTGTTAAGTTTAGGGTTTAGGTTCATGTTAGGGTAAAGGGTTAGTTTTATATTAGGTTTACTGTTAGGGTTACGCCTCGGGAATGTTTGCCTTCCTGAAATTTATCACAATGCCATCTATGTTGAGTGGGTTGGACGTTCCTATTTTTGTATCCTGTTTAGGCGACCACAAAAGTCAAACTTACCAAGGAGTTACCATGTCGACAGCATAGCACCTTCTAAATGCTCACTCACGCGTGTGTCTCCAATCTTGTGCCACTGTGTGATGCAGCTGTGTCTCCTCGTTGACTCGTCGACTCCACGACCTGTTTCTGACGTGTACGAGGGGGTACCAAAACACGCTACTTCATTTTTTAGGTAAGTGTGTTGGCAGTGCTGCCCTCTGCCGCTAGGCGCATTTACTATACACTCTTCCCATTCAGTTGGCCACTTAGTGTTCATAAGAAACCATTGCAGCGGACAGAATGATCTTTTTATTAAACTCTCCCTTCCCCCAACGCTCTCGGTGATTTTGCGACGCCAAACTTTACGGAGCAAGGCATCAACATCAAATGATGTTTTCTGTTAAAGTAAACACCGTCAAAACCAGTTTCAACGCTCTGGGAGTGTATAGGAAGTTTTGAGCCAGGCAAGAAATTAAGAGTGGTTTTTCTGGCTTAGAAGTAGCCAAAGTTCATTTGAAGATGAACCTCGTTGGGGTCGCCCTCAACGTCCAGAATTCAAACTTGGATTCCATTACGGTTTCTTTTTGGACATCAAAGGAGTTGTTCATGTTGACTTAAATCCTCAGGCCACCACATTGAGCCAACATTGGTATCCGCAAGTGCTGAAGCGATTGCATGAGGCAGGAAAAAAACCTGAATTTTTTTCCCCAACGGGGACTGGTATCTTCATCGTGACAACGCACCTGTCCACACAGCATTCAAAATCAACCACTTTTTACAAATTAAGCAAAACACTGTTTCTTAGTCCTTTTATTTTCCCGATCTAGCCTCTGAGATTTCTTTTTATTCCCAAAAATGAAGAATTGGCTAAAGAGAAAGCATTTTCAGATGACAGGAGTGATAAGAATAAAATCGCTGGAGGCAGTTAACAGCAGTAGTTCAGAAACATACCTAATTACGTGTTCGTAAATCGCGCCTTGCTGACGTTCCTTGCTCAAAATAACAAGCATTAACGGGCTGTCGAATCTGATATTCCGTTTTTTTAGGTACAACACATTTTCTACTAAAGCTGAAGGTTTCTAAGAGCTTGGTCAGCTCACCAAGCTCTGTTCCGTTGAGTAACTTCCATTTTTATCACTTGAACTATCGGTCTAGTTACGAATGATCGCCTCTGATTTATGTGTAGGTGTATGTGCGTGTTTGACAAGACGGACAATTGGCGCCTCGTTTGCCAGTGGACGGACGTATAAATTATCCACGTTACAGAGCCTGAACCAGCCGTTGGTCTGGGGATTTTTGTGACCTTCTCAGGCGAAGAAATGAGTCATCATATCACAATATACTACTGACGTTATAGGGACATTGCTCGTCTCCTAATTGCCCAAACAGTAATTGCACAAAATCGAACAGCAGTTCGAATGGCTTACTGAAGTATTTGGCCTTTTAATGATCTATTATTTTGTTCTTCTTCTTTTACACCATTGGTTTTTGGTGGTTTTTATAAATGTTCACGTCCTCAGATACAGGGAGAGTGGTTGGATCTGTGCATGGGGATAATCGACCTGGGGACCGTTTCGTGCCTCAATCTGTCAGTGAACCTGGTATAACGAAGCGCATTGCGTCTACCACTGCGACTCCACCCAATGCCAAGAAATCGCTGGGCGAGAAGCCAGTTTTTCTTCTCTGTCTTCACCGCCTAAGGACACACTTCACCAGGGGGAATGGAGGGTGTGGGTCAAGAAATGAAAGAAAACACGGATCAAAATGCTCACCGGAGTTTCGCAGAGTCTCGTTTCTGCCACGGCGGCTATCCGTGCCGTCTGCGCTGGCAGTCCACGTTGTCGCTACTGCTTCTCCAACACACACACACACCACAGCAGTATGAGCAATCTTTCCTGTGTGCTTTGGTCTTGTAGAAGCCTGCTCGCCACGGATGACCCATTGGCAGCATGACTGTTCCATGCTACTGCTGCCGCCTACACAGGATTGCACCAATCGCGTGATCTGACTGTCGCCTCCGACGACGGCAGCGGGGCTTGTCGATGCAACGGTGGGTGACGTGGGGTCTTCACAGGTGTCGGCAGAGTGCCACTGAGGGCGAAATGCATAGAAAGGAAACGAAATGCAAGGGTGGTTTACCTGAAAACTGTGCTGCCGTCTCGCGGGGGGGAGGGTGAGGCGAATGAGATGTTGGTTGTGCGTGCGTGTGCGTATATTCTCAAACAGGATAGAAGCTAGTCACGCAGTCAGGCAGCTGTCATTTCCCATAAGTTAGGACTAAAATGCCTTACAGAAGGTCCAAAGTACTGCCAAGTAATACTCATTGCGAAACGCTGAGCTCCGCATAAGCTACCTCCTCCAGAATGTCCACGAAGTATCTTTTATGGATTAAGAGGTCCGGAAGTCCCCTACCCTCGATAGTATAGAGGATAGGAATGCCTCATAATGCAGGTGGCTTTATGCTTAGTTCCAGCGAAGTTCAGTTTTGGGTAAAGGTCAGTGTTAAAATTAAGGTTAGAAGTGATGTAAACGGTAAGATTGATGTTAATAT
This sequence comes from Schistocephalus solidus, assembly GCA_017591395.1. NCBI lineage: Eukaryota > Metazoa > Platyhelminthes > Cestoda > Diphyllobothriidea > Diphyllobothriidae > Schistocephalus > Schistocephalus solidus. The sequence continues at coordinate 115,949 of WEDG01003007.1, forward strand.
TAAGGGTTAGGTTAGCGCTGAAACAAGGTCATGGTTACTCTTCTTAAACTTTAGCCTATCGCCAGTAAATTAACTTACCCGTAAAATGTGACTTCGTAGTCCGCGCGTGCCTGAAAGTGCCATTCCTTGACTGCCTCGCATCATACCCACAGTTGAGGGCGTTTACATTCGTCGGCTGTCCAGCGCAGTGGACACAGACCCGTGATTTAATTTTAAGCGATGCAGACTTGCCTAGCACCTACTTTACCTTCTCGCTCTCCGTACTAACCCGCTTGCTCTGATGGTAAGACTATTGCAAGGCGGTCGGAGTTGGCAGCAGGCACTGCAGTTTGCAAAGTTAACAAATAAAAGGTAACCTGGAGTGGTCGTTTCTGACTTATTAGTTGTCATCACCTAGCCATACCCAACCCCAGCGGCTGCAGCCACTGAGGCTCGAAACTGTGACCTTTGCGTTAGATGTTCAACGCCCTCACCAGTAAGCCAAGGCACAACAGGATGTGGATTTCCCGTAACGCGATCAGTGATCGCCCCACTACCACTGGTACACTGACCGTTTAAGCCTGTTACACATTACTTGATGGCTCAGATCCCGAGCAAGTAGGAAGGCTACATTGCAGCTTCTCTCTCCCAATTCTAAATGATTCCTCTAGTTCGCAGTCTTCCAAGCCATTACACACAGGGTGTTATGAACCGGATCCTCCACTATCGACATTACTCCTTTTACCGACAGCCAGCAATACTATGCCTGGCGTCCTTGTTCAAGGCCATCTGCCTCAAGTTCATTCACAGTCGTAGTGAGCCCTTCCAGCTTCACTGACCTGTCGTCATTTGACTGACCTCCACTCAGTCACATGCGTCAGTTCGATCGTAGTAGTCCGACGATGTCCACCATATGCTCCACCGAAAGGTGGTGCAGGGACGTGGACTTGTGCGCAAATTAGTTTTAAATGATATTAGACTTGCACTGCATCTATCGCACTCTCTCTCCTTACCCGCCTGTGCCCGGTGTCAAGACAGAGTCAAGAAGACCGGAGGCGGGGTCGGGCGCAGGTGAATCATATCCCACCATTGCCATAACTGGCAGCAGGGGATGGTGTGGCATGAGCTGGTACCTACACGTGCCCAAGTTGGGTATGCGCACACCCATTTGTTATGGGAATTCATGCCAAAGAAAAATAACGCCTGCCGTGCCCTGATGTGGCCCCCGCGTTGGTCCAGCACATCTATCGTGCGGCACATTTAGGGGCCGTGAGTGCAAGCACAGTTTAGACGTTACACGCCCTCTTTCGGCTGGCAAAGTTAAACTAACCGCTTAATCCTTCAGGCACCACCTGATGCCTTAGATCCGGAGCATTAAATGACCCGTCTACGCGTACCACATACAACCTGCCACACTAAACTAACCGTTTAATCCTCCAGGAACCACCTGATGGCTTAGATCCGGAGCATTAAATGACCCGTCCGGAGCATTAATTGACCCATCTACGCGTACCACATACAACCTGCCCCAGTAAACTAACCGTTTTATCCTTCAGGCACCACCTGATGGCTTAGATCTGGAGCATTAAATGACCCATCTACGCGTACCACATACAACTTGCCCCAGTTTAAGTGTCAGGTTACTATAAAATGCTTTAGACTGCCATAAAGTCCATATTACGCAGGAAACATTGCAGCCTGTTCCTCCGCTCTGGGTTATTGCGCCAGTTGGTAGCCTTGCAAGCCATGATGCTTACCGCGTCGTGATAGATGCAAACGCGTCGCGAAGCGGATCGCCTACTGTCGACTACTTCTGTAGGTATGGTTGGCAAAATCTTGAGACGACAGAAAATATTGGTCTCAAGGCAAGACTCACATCTGCTATTGGAAACATCGAGGTTGCTGTTTGGCAGCGTAAATGAAATCCTCTGTTATTGGCCAGACTTACTGCACACCATTGACGCCACTCAACTTTTAACGTTCACAACTTTTTTCTAATTTTTTTATCTCTGAGATGTCTTGATTGATAACTTCATGCATTTAAGAAACTGCATAATACTATTACTGACACAGACACGAAGACTTTACTGTCCATTTCGTGTTTATTAAGCATCGTCGGCCAACCTTTCCCGACCTCACTCTTTTTACACCTTTCAACGTGCAGTCTGTGACCCAAAAGAGGCAAAATGCCAAAATTTACGAAAGATTGAAAATCACTCGCAAACCGGCATCAACGTATCTACCAGAGATTTGAAATAAAAATGAACAACCTACAGCGAATTTGAAACAGATGAAATATGAAAAGTAATATTATTTTTGTTAAGAAATACTTTCTTAAAAAAAGCGGCAAAATTTGAATAAGTGGATAATCTCTGGAAATTTGACGAATAAATTTAAATAGAATTTTCAGGTGGTAGTGTCAGCATACCATTTTGCGGATATAAGGAAAACTATTCTTTCGTCAAATTTATCTATTGATATTTTTGGTACTGCATTACAAGTAGTTTCCGATCTTCCTTAAAATGCCAGTAAATATTTCACGATTTTCCCTGGTTTTACTTGAATGACAATGATTCTTGATCCTGTTCTTTGTATTTATCAAAACCTTCAAAATAAGATAGTTCCTCAAAGCATTTACCGAACTAATGAGCTTTTGTATATTCCCTCTAATGAAGATGGCCGTTTGCGTCCTATTTGTTGATTCACCCAAGCATGAAAATTAATTGCCGATAAATTTTAACGTCCACAGCAAAATTCAAAAATTAATATGCCTTAGATCAATAAGAAAAATGTTAATAATAAGTTACCGGTTGAAAAAGTGCATTAATTAGATACTTCACAAACGAATATATGAGTACTTAAACTTTTTCCTCAAGGTTAGGTCAAGGTTAACATGTGGAAGTTTCATCGGGTTTGTGATTTCCATAGAAATAAGTGATATATTTTCTGCTGAAAATAAAAAAATCCACGTTTCGCTTTGTATGGAAGCATTTTACCACATTTGTTTAGTATCAGAATATATACTAAGATTTTGCAAAAATTTCTAATTTTCTCTCCATTTAGTTTTGAATTTCCGGATTAGAGGAAACTATATTATACAAAAAGTATCTAATCGCATACTTAAATTTAATAAAGATTATTCTTAAGCCCCTCCCAACAATATCTCGTACATATTTTGTTAAAGGTTGCTATTTTTCCGACGTAAAAATACATATTTGTGAACAAGTTTATTTTTTTGTGTTTTCGGTTAAAAAACATCAATTTACAAACGCTACTTTTTCAAGTTGAATTTATTTCTTTTATCTGGAAAACCATGCGATTTCTGATACTTGCATGCCTCTGGTTTTCATTGACTTCAAAGCACATTTCCCAGTTCCACGAATGATTTATTTGGATTGCTATGTGATACGAAATAGCATAGGAAATTTCTTGGATGTTTGGACACCTCCAATTTCGCCCAAATCCAGCCTGTTTTCCTTCAATGTATAAGGCTGAACATGTAGGGTTCATTAGTAGGTGGCTTTCTGAGCCTCAAATCCACCCAAAAAAACAAAATCACAGGACAAAAGGAACGCTAAACTGCTCATTCAAATTTTGATCACAACTTACATGAGTTAAGTCACATTCTGTATATTCAGGCCGCCATGGCTCCATAAATAAGTACTCAGGATAGGACCTCTACCTACATGTTTTCTTGTCAAACTAGGGCCGCCTGAACTGGACATGACGACCTGCTCTGTGTATCAAATGAATCACTCCGCATAGTCCATTGACATCTTTTATTGTACGGAAAGAATTTATTTGAAGTGTGTGTGTGTGCATGTGTGCATGTTGGGGTGGGGTGTGCGGTAAAGGGAGATTGAAGGGGGGAGTGTAGGGGAGAGTGTAGAGGGCAGTGTATGGGGTACTAGTTAGGGGTAGCACCACACAGATAGCATTTGGTTGCTCCATTTGTCTCGTAAAGGCTGTGAATGCTCCTGTGGCCGCCTCTAACTGGTACCCAACTCTCACCTGTGGCTCCTCGAAGTTGGGTTCTTCCCAGCGGCCACACCCCGGGCAACCGTCACGACCGGCGGGCTAAACCAGGTGAGGGTCGCCGGTGTTGTATTTGCCTCCACACCCGGTATGTCTGAATCCCAAACTTACCACCTCCCCCCTATCAAAAAGTCCTACGGTGGGGGCGACAGCAACCACGTAGGCGTCCCAGGCAAACTCGGGTCATTCTCCCACTACAACAAAACCGTGACCCATAATGGAGTTTGGCAGCCGTCTGGGAGGTCCTAGCAGCCCTATTTAGGGACAGCACTGCTTGCCTCCTCGCGGAGGAAGGGGCTAGAAAAGGTGCCCTAAACAAATACTGGTTATTACGTCTTCTGCAGCCGGCCGCGGCTCGCAGATCGCAAACTACGCGGTCGTAAAACTCAAACAAACAACAATACCCCCCCTTCCCCATCCCCCTCGCCATACTCTCCAGGCTGCTCGGGTGTGTCCACTCACACTAGCAGCCTGGAATGTTCGTTCCATTTTAGACAATCCTAGGAGCAACCGGCCGGAACGAAGGACGGCGCTAGTCGCTTGGGAACTGGCGCGCTACAAGGTGGACATTGCTGCTCTCAGCGAGACCCGATTCTCTGAGCAGTGTCAGCTGGAGGAGGTGGGGGCCGGCTACACTTTCTTCTGGAGCGGCCGGCCAAAGGCAGAACGACGCGACGCTGGTGTTGCCTTTGCCATCCGTAACGACATCGTGGGACGTCTGCCCTGTCTGCCGCAGAGTATCAATGATCGCCTGATGAGCCTCCGCCTGCCTCTTCGTGGAGACCAGTTTGCCACCATCATCAGCGCCTACGCTCCCCCAATGACGAGCTCTGATGCAGCGAAGGACAAATTCTACGAGGACCTGCCCGCCTTGCTGGCGACTGTGCCGAAAGAGGACAAGTTAATTGTCCTTGGTGACTTCAATGCCCGCGTCGGGACGGACCACGCTGCCTGGCAGGGAGTGCTGGGTCCCCACGGTCTCGGTAGCTGCAACGATAACGGCCTCCTTCTTCTGCGCACGTGTGCGGAACACCGTCTCCTGCTGTCCAACACCTTCTTCCGCTTTCCGACGCGGGAGAAGGCCACGTGGATGCACCCTCGGTCGCGGCGCTGGCATCTGCTGGACTATGTTCTCGTCCGGAGGCGAGATCGACAGGACGTGCTGGTAACCAAGGCGATCCGCGATGCCGATGGTTGGACAGATCACCGCCTCGTCATCTCCCAGATGAGGCTCCGACTGCAACCCCGACGAAGGCCCCAAGGTAAGAGGCCGCCATGTAAGTTAAATACTCTTTTATTAAATTTGCCTGCTCACTGTTTTGATTTCAGCAACCAAATAACCGAGAAACTGGAGGACCTGCATGCTCCAGATGATAACGGTACCGTGGAGACACGATGGTGTCAACTGCGAAATGTCATCCAGTCCACCGCCCTCGATGTACTCGGACGCGCACACCGTCGACACCAGGACTGGTTTGACGACAATTACGCCGACATCAGCAACTTACTCGCGGAGAAGAATGGACTACACAAAGCCTACATGGACCTTCGGACTGACGCCACCAAAGCAGCCTTCTTCAGATGCAGGCGCCTTGTACAGCAACGGCTGCGGGAGATGCAGGATGCCTGGATGATCCAAAAGGCTGAAGAAATCCAGGGGTATGCGGACCGCAAAGAAATGAAAAACTTTTTCAAAGCCATCAAGGCCATCTACGGCCCGTGTATCAAGGGGTCCGCACCGCTGCTCAGCTCTGATGGCACAACACTGCTGACAGAGAAATCGCAAATTCTGAAGCGCTGGGCCGAGCACTTCAGAAGTGTCCTTAATTGCTCATCAGCCATCTCCGATGCTGCCATTGGCCGGCTCCCTCAAGTGGACACGAACAATGACCTGGATCTGCCGCCTTTCCCTACCAGAAACCATCCGGGCCTTGCAGCAGATTTCCAGCGGTAAAGCACCGCGATCCGACGCAATCCCACCGGAAGTCTACAAGCACGGTGGGCCCCGGCTGATGGCAGAACTCACAACACTCTTCCAGGAGATGTGGCGCCAAGGACAAGTTCCTCAGGATTTCAAAGACGCGACCATCGTCCATCTCTACAAACGGAAGGGGAACCGGCAACTCTGTGATAATCACAGAGGCATCTCGTTGCTCAACATCGCCGGGAAGATCTTCGCCCGTATCCTTCTCAATCGTCTTAACGGTCATCTAGAGCAGGGCCTGCTCCCAGAAAGCCAATGTGGCTTCCGCCGACACCGCGGAACAACCGATATGATCTTTGCCGTCCGCCAGCTACAAGAGAAGTGTCAGGAGATGCGAACTCACCTATACACTACCTTCGTGGATCTAACGAAAGCCTTTGACACGGTGAATCGTGACGGACTGTGGAAAGTCATGCAGAAATTTGGCTGTCCTAAGCGGTTCACGCACATGGTACGTCAGCTTCATGACGGGATGACGGCGCGCGTCACTGACAACGGGACGGTATCCGAAGCATTCGAAGTGACCAACGGAGTGAAGCAGGGCTGCGTACTGGCCCCCACCCTCTTCAGTCTCATGTTCTCGGCTATGCTGATTGACGCCTACCGTGATGAGCAGCCTGGTATCCGCATCGCCTACAGAACTGACGGGCACCTTCTCAACAGTCGGCGATTGCAGGCTCCAACGCGCGTGTCTACGACTACAGTCCATGACTTGCTCTTCGCGGACGACTGCGCCCTTAACACCGTGACAGAGGAGGACATGCAAAGGAGCATGGACCTCTTCGCCGGAGGCTGCGCCGATTTTGGATTAACAATCAGTACAGCCAAAACAGTTGTCATGCCATAGCCGCCACCCAGCGCGGAATACAATGCTCCCTCGAATCAATGTCAACGGTGCTCAAGTCAAAAAAGTGGAAACCTTTGCTTATCTAGGTACCACGCTCTCACGCAACACGAGAATCAATGACGAGGTTGCCCAACGGATCTCCAAAGCTAGTCAGACCTTCGGCCGTCTGCAGGCCTCCGTGTGGAATCGCCACGGTATTCACCTGAACACCAAACTGAAGATGTACAAGGCCGTCGTCTTGATGACACTCCTTTTGCGGAGCAGAGACCTGGATCGTCTACTCGAACCAAGCCGAGAAGCTGAATCACTTCCATCTTAGCTGCCTCCACAGAATACTGAAGCTGAGATGGCAAGACAGGATCCCGGTCACGGGAGTCCTGAAGTGGACCGGAATCCTCAGCCTCCACGCCATGCTGAGGCAAGTTCAACTGCGATGGAGTGGTCACCAGGTGAGAATGGACGACAAGCGACTACCCAAACGACTTTTCTACAGAGATGTCGCTACGAGTGGTCGCCGACAGGGAGGTCAAAAACGACGCTACAAGGACACTTTGAAGAACTCTCTGAAGCAACTGCAAATAAACCCAGTGACCTGTGAGGACCTCGCCCAGGATAGACCGGTATGGAGAAGATCCGTGAAGACTGGTTCAGCAATCTATGAGGCCAACCGGATCGCCGCCAGCAAGGCCAAATGATTGGCCTGAACGTTACTAGCGCCCCGGACCAACATCATGGATGCCCAGGCCCTGCAAACATGCCCGTGCTGTCAACTCACCTTCCGCGGGCGAATCGGCTTGGTCGGTTATCTTCGGACACAATGCACCAACAATCCGACAATTCTAACTTATAAGTCAAATTCCGCCAACTCTTCTTCGGACTCCCCCACCCTCATTCCTGACATCAATTACATTACTCCCACCATCATAGAGACCACATCCGAATACTAAGCGCCTGTTACCCCCACTACCACCGCCGCCTTCACCACCACCACCATCAGCTTTGGCGACTCTCTCCTAAACTGTCCTCTTTGCGACCGCACATTCACCTCACGCATCGGCCTGGCCGGTCACTTGCGAATCCATCGTATAGAAACTGGTGAAGCAGTGCCTGGAGCACCAACACACAGCAGAGATCGCCGCCTCCACTGCCATTACTGTCCTCGCGGATTTACTCATCGCATGGGCCTATTCGGTCACATGCGCATCCATGACAGCGGAATTCATCACAATGCCGACAACACCGATACCGCATGCACACCCTCCGCTCCCGACATTCTTACTGTCACTGCCACCCCGAATGACATTCTCCAAGCCTCTCCCAATATCTCCTGCGCACACTGCGTCCGCAACTTCAACTCACGCATCGGCCTGGTCGGTCACCTGTGAATCCATCGCACGGAGGCTGGTGAACCACTGCCTGGGGTTCCGACATACAGTCAACGCACCCGCCTCCATTGCCCTCACTGCTCCCGCACATTTACACACCGCATGGGCTTATTAGGACGCATGCACCTCCACGACAAGCTGCGGTAAACCACCGGAGGCTAAGCTACATCAGCGCACACCGTCTACACTAATACATAGACAACACCCACACAATCCTCATAATGTACCTGATAAAATCACGGTTTCCTAGAAACAGTGGCTTGGAAGGCTGCCAATCTGACGCTTACACCAGACCACTTGGTCGACCCAGTGTATGTGCTGCGTGTGTTCAGTGGCTGACCAGGGACTAGAAGTCAGACGGCGATGGCTCCTCCATATCCCCTGAGTAAGTGAATCCTGGTGTGTGCTTTATGGGGGCCAGGTTGTACTGTGGCGCACGAAGACGGGTACGCCAACCCGTCAGACAATGCGCCCACTCCTACATCAGACAACTGACTGGCTCGGATGGTGGTCTGATTGTGGGGGTGGGGGAGAGAGTGAGGTTAACAACTCAGCTCATTTTCCTCACTATAAACAATCTGACGCACTTAAACCTATCACGGTGCGCTAAAAGCCGTGGCTTGGACGGTTGCCAACTGACGGAAACACTCGAACCGCCTGGTCAGCCCAATGTGTGTTTTGTGTATAGTGGCTGACTGGCGGACTGAGAGTCAGGCTGCAATGGCTCCTTCTTAATGTGGCCTTTATAGCACTCCCACTCCGAGGGAGCAAAGCCAGGTGTAGTGGCACGCCCAGGGGTAGCCCCAGTTGCGCCAGCCACTTGCGCCCTCTCCCGCCTCCGGTCGTTTTGGCTCTGTGATGGCACCGGGCTCAGGTGTAGGAGAAGAGAGTGTGGTAGATGCAACGCAAGTCTACTATCACTTTAAACTAAATCACGCGCAAGTCACCGTCCCTGTACTACCCTTCCGTGGAGCATACGGTGGACATCGTTGGACTACGACGGTCGAACCGTCGCGTGTTATTAAAATCGATATCACATCCTTGACCGTCTCCACAGATACAAATCTGCCGTGGAGCGGTTCGGCAATATTGGCCTCACGCCCTCTTTGATCTTTCGATTATTCCTTTACATACCGTGGGAAAATTCTGGGACGAAATAAAATTTTGATCTTGTAGTGACTGCGATAGTCTCACGAAAAGACCCACATCTGCTTTTAGAAATGTTGGGGTGGATGCGTTTCATCGCAGATGAAACCAGCAGCCAGATGATCTGGATATTAGTAACGCCACTCAGATTTAACGCTTCGACTTTTTTTCCGGCTTCTGCTCTCTGAAATGTCTTGAGTGGTGATTTAGAAAACTGCAGAATGAGATTACCAAAAAAGACTTGAATGGCCATTTCTTGCCTAGTAGGCATCGTTTGCCAACCTTACCCGACTCAATTCCTATTGGTAATCCGTTCAGCACGTATCCCTGGCCGCTATGCGACTGTCTACTTCCGATAGTTAATGTAACCGATAAAAATCGACAGAGCAATGCGTCCATGGCTCACTAGCTTAAACGATGGACAAATAGTCCAAAGAGCGCGTGTTCGAACCTTGGATGACCCCACACCTAGGCTTGGATAAGGCTGGGTGACGAAAAGCATGACCTGTATTGCCGCCTAAGGGAAAAGGAACCATCCAAGATGCTTTGCGCCCAATTCTGGTGAAATAAGGCTTACGATTAAGGTGATGATTAGGGCTAAGTTTAGTGTTATGTTTAAGGTTAGGGTCAGGAAAGTTTGTGAAGGGTTAAGGTTTGGTTCATGTTAAAGTTGGTTGACGAACGCTCACCGATCCCTAATGAGCTCTGTCGTACCGTTCTGCCTTGGGACGCACTCTCGAGCCCCACCAGCAGCCGTACAGTGCCTATTAGTACTAATAGTAGTAGTAGTAGAAGTAGTAGTAGTAGTAGTAGTAGTAGTAGTAGTAGTATTAGTAGTAGTATTAGTAGTAGTATTAGTAGTAGTAGTAGTAGTAGTAGTAGTAGTAGTAGTAGTAGTAGTAGTAGTAGTAGTAGTAGTAGTAGTAGTAGTAGTAGTAGTAGTAGTAGTAGTAGTAGTAGTAGTAGTGAAGGCAGATTAAAAATTCCATTTTAACTGTAGGGTTAGGAGTAAGGGTAGAACTATGGTTAACCTTAAGTTTACAGTTTATTTTTATGTGAGGTTTGGTGTTGGAATTAAGACATGGGCCACCTACGTTAAGTGGGTGAGGTGTTCCTGATTAGACGGGCAAACAAGTCATCCATACCACCACGGCTAATAAGCCTGAAATATATATTCCATTCTCTCCTGACTCTGTTGGTATTCATTCACTGTGCGACTGCCTTAAAGGGCGCTGCACATCGTTAATGCCACTCACCTTTAACATTTCTGGCTTTTTATATCTGAAATGTCTTGATTGATAATGTACTGTGTTTAGAAAACTGTAGAATAAGATTACCGACAAAGAAACTGAAGAATTGAGTGACCATTTCGGGCTTATGATTTATCATCAGCCAGCCTTACTCGACTCCATTCTTCTCTCCCAGTTCCTAATTGTTACTCCTTCTTTATGATCGATATGCGACTGCCCACTTCTCATAGTTAATGTACCCGATCAAAAATGACAGTGCAAGTTACCCGTGGCTCGCTGGTTAGAACTTTGGACAAATAATCAAAAAGGTAGTATGTACTGAGAACATCGGTAGATAATGCCTCATAGGACTGCAATTATTCATTTAATTCTCTCTTATAAATGTACTTTTATCATCTTTGTAACCTCAGAGAAGTTAATTCTCACTGCATTAAAGTGCCTGAAGGATGTTTTTAAAAAGTTCTGATGTACTCCACTACCCTGGTGATAGTCTCAACGCACTTTGTACGCTATGCTTCGGTCAAAAGCCCTATGTCGTTTAACGTGAAAACTTATCTTGAACTTCTCGCACGAGGCGTATTTCTTGTGTCAGCCCACTGTGTGACTGCTTTGATTAAACGCACTTTTAGAATGATCCTGAAAGCTTCTTTCAGGTGTTTAACAGTCAGTCATGTGGCCCCCTAAAAAGTTGATATGCATTCCGACTCTGGAAACGTTTCAAATCTCCTTTTCCAAAACGAGGCATGGCATTTGTAGTTGGAAGGGCGATTAATCAAGATTATGGGATATTATTTTTCTGAGACATTGTGGCAGTATTTCATCCGTTTCTCCAGGGACTCTTACATAGGCAGCTGCGTGACAACTAGTGAATAAAAAATTCTCCGGGCATCACTGCTATCGTGTGGACTTTGTGGAGGTAACCTAGCAACCGTAGGGAACCCGTTCAAGGTCTCTGTCCCATAATCTATGTCCTACCCGAAACAGTGCCCCTAAAACGGGCTAGGTTAGAGATGTGCTAGACCAACAAGGGAAGCTCTGATAAGGGCACGACAGGCGTTATTCGTAAATGCCAATCATGCGGGTGAGGTTTCACGCCAAAGTGCAGGCTCACGTCGCGCCAGCCACTTGAGTGCGAGTGAGGTCAACTCTGGGGTGTCTGGCCCTCCGGACCCAGCGCCTAGTCTTCAGTACAAACCATCTGGTGCGCATTTAAACGATCATGCTGTGCTCAAAGTCGTGGCTTGGAAGACTGCCAACTAAGGAGATAACTTGATTCTCCTCTCAGGACGGACAAAAAGGCTTATATGACTTATGCGTCTTATGGCACTATCACTCATACAGGATCGAAACCACCACCTTGTTTCTGTCCAAATCTGATTCATAGTGCGTGTAAGGGGCGTGCGTGGTACGTGTATACCTGCTGTTTGGTCTTCAGCCTCTGCTTCCGATCCTACCTATAGTCGTACCAATTCGTTTCTGGCAACTCGCCAAGAAGGGTGATGAATGAGAGGGTACAGTAGATGTGGCACAAGTCTGCCATCACTTTAAGCTAATTGTCGCACTATTCGCCACCCCTGTGCCCCAATATACTTTGGTATGCATGATGAGCATCCTCCTTTGCAATCATCGAACTTTTATTGCAAGAAATAATGTTCCAACCCTATTTATCGGCAAAAATGATTCTACGACCCCTCTACCCTTCCTAGGGCTAGGTAGGCGTGTAATACGAGAATAGTGGCAGTGTGGTGTCAACACGGTGACAGTGAAAATAAATTTATAGAGCCATCGTGATCGTTCAAGTGAGTTGGTAATTTGCACTTAATTAGACAAGCATCACGTGTCTACCTATTTGCCGGGTTAGCATGGTCACTAAAACAGTCGGTTTCTTTTAATGTCCTGAAACAAGCGCTGAATTCCCTTCCGGGGCCAAAAATAGTTATTTAGCAATATATATATATATATATATATATATATATATATATATATATATATATATATATATGATAATGTGGGGCTCACCGATCTGCTTAAGGAACATGTATGTTCCGTTGTGCCCTTGAGCTCAGACTAGAGCTCTCGCAGGCGGTCGCATAGCGACGTGTAGCATATGATGAAATGAAACCGACAAAGACAAGGGAGAACGCAATGGCCATTTCTGGTTTATTAGCCGTCATCAGCCAGTCATACCCAATCCCAAGTGTGGCAAACCTGGGATTCGAACCCGCGACCTTTGGTATTTGAGTCGAACGCTCTACCATTGAGCCACGGGCTCGTTGTTTTTGTCGGTTGTGATCGGGAATATGATGATAGTGTGGGGCTCACCGATCTGCTTAAGGAACATGCATGTTCCGTTGTGCCCTGGAGCTCAGACTAGAGCCCTCACAGGCGGTCGCATAGCGACGTGTAGCATATGATGGAATGGAACCGACAAAGACAAGGGAGACCGGAATGGCCATTTCTGGCTTATTAGCCGTCATCAGCCAGTCATACCCAATCCCAAGTGTGACACACCTGGGATTCGAACCCGCGACCTTTGGTATTTGAGTCGAACGCTCTACCATTGAGCCACGGGCTCGTTGTTTTGTCGGTTGTGATCGGGAATATGATGATAGTGTGGGGCTCACCGATCTGCTTAAGGAACATGTATGTTCCGTTGTGCCCTGGAGCTCAGACTAGAGCCCTCACAGGCGGTCGCATAGCGACGTGTAGCATATGATGGAATGAAACCGACAAAGACAAGGGAGACCGGAATGGCCATTTCTGGTTTATTAGCCGTCATCAGCCAGTCATACCCAATCCCAAGTGTGGCAAACCTGGGATTCGAACCCGCGACCTTTGGTATTTGAGTCGAACGCTTTCTACCATTGAGCCACGGGCTCGTTGTTTTGTCGGTTGTGATCGGGAATATGATGATAGTGTGGGGCTCACCGATCTGCTTAAGGAACATGTATGTTCCGTTGTGCCCTGGAGCTCAGACTAGAGCCCTCACAGGCGGTCGCATAGCGACGTGTAGCATATGATGGAATGAAACCGACAAAGACAAGGGAGACCGGAATGGCCATTTCTGGTTTATTAGCCGTCATCAGCCAGTCATACCCAATCCCAAGTGTGGCAAACCTGGGATTCGAACCCGCGACCTTTGGTATTTGAGTCGAACGCTTTACCATTGAGCCACGGGCTCGTTGTTTTTGTCGGTTGTGATCGGGAATATGATGATAGTGTGGGGCTCACCGATTCGCTTAAGGAACATGCATGTTCCGTTGTGCCCTGGAGCTCAGACTAGAGCCCTCACAGGCGGTCGCATAGCGACGTGTAGCATATGATGAATGAAACCGACAAAGACAAGGGAGACCGGAATGGCCATTTCTGGCTTATTAGCCGTCATCAGCCAGTCATACCCAATCCCAAGTGTGACACACCTGGGATTCGAACCCGCGACCTTTGGTATTTGAGTCGAACGCTCTACCATTGAGCCACGGGCTCGTTGTTTTTGTCGGTTGTGATCGGGAATATGATGATAGTGTGGGGCTCACCGATCTGCTTAAGGAACATGCATGTTCCGTTGTGCCCTGGAGCTCAGATTAGAGCCCTCGCAGGCGGTCGCATAGCGACGTGTAGCATATGATGGAATGGAACCGACAAAGACAAGGGAGACCGGAATGGCCATTTCTGGCTTATTAGCCGTCATCTGCCAGTCATACCCAACCCCAAGTGTGGCACACCTGGGATTCGAACCCGCGACCTTTGGTATTTGAGTCGAACGCTCTACCATTGAGCCACGGGCTCGTTGTTTTCTCGGTTGTGATCGGGAATATGATGATAGTGTGGGGCTCACCGATCTGCTTAAGGAACATGCATGTTCCGTTGTGCCCTGGAGCTCAGACTAGAGCCCTCACAGGCGGTCGCATAGCGACGTGTAGCATATGATGGAATGGATGGCTCAATGGTAGTGCGCTCGACTCAAATACCAAAGGTCGCGGGTTCGAATCCCAGGTGTGCCACACTTGGGATTGGGTATGACTGGCTGATGACGGCTAATAAGCCAGAAATGGCCATTCCGGTCTCCCTTGTCTTTGTCGGTTCCATTCCATCATATGCTACACGTCGCTATGCGACCGCCTGCGAGGGCTCTAATCTGAGCTCCAGGGCACAACGGAACATGCATGTTCCTTAAGCAGATCGGTGAGCCCCACACTATCATATATATATATATGGTAAGTAGGCGCTCACTGATTGGTTACAGGACTCACTCTTCCCGTTGTACCTTGGACCTCACTCTTCAGCACCGCCAGCGGCCACAGTCCTATTAATGATATAGGCAGAAGGATATTAATGAAAAAGACAAAGGAGACTGTAATGTTCATTTCTGGTTTATTGGCTGTCATCAGCCAGCCATACCCAACCCCATGCGCTCCAGCGCCAGAGGCTTGAACTCGTGACCTGCTGGTTAGAAGTTCAACGCTTTACCCACCACGCCACGAGCTCGTTGTCCTGTCAGGTTTGATCGGCTCCAGCCACAGATTCTCCTGCTGGTAGCCGGGGCCTTACCCCACCCGATATCCAGCTGGCAAACTCAACCACTCCCGTCTGAGCTGTATTTTAAAAAAGGCAGCAAAAAGGCAACCATAATACCTGGAAAAGACTCACTGTCACATATTTTAGCAAAGCTGGGGAAGATTTAGCCTGGACTGAACTGTCGCGTCGTGCGATGAATGGTCACGTCAGGTAGATTTCGTGGGAGCGTCGGTCGGTGGTAGGGTTACTAAACGTGTCACCAGTGAGACGAAAGGGAACAGTGCTATGTGCGTCCCTTGAAGACTTCTTTGAACTCCGTAAAGATTTATAGTAAATACATGCACGGGTTCAACTGCCATAAACTGTTGCTGAAAAAAATTGGAGAAAGAGATTTCGAAGCTAGGCAGAAGAGGTTGACAAGTAAGATGACGGACCAGCCGAATCAACGGCCAAGCCCTCCAGCTCCAGCCTGGTTTAGATGGACATCTCGCCACCTACCGCAGTGCTAGCACCATGATTTCATTCTGCATTCCATAGGTTAAAATCGTCTAACAGGCCGTCATCCGCCATCTCGTGCCACTTGTAGTTGGGTTCGTACACAGACCGGAAGCAACCAATAGGCCACCGGGAGGAACATCCGGAGTTGGTTGTTGAATCTGGTGTAGTTGCGGACAAAGAAAACAAATCGAAGAAACTGGAAGATGGCCCTGGACGCGAATCGTCGAACACGCGGCAGCAGTACGGAGAAATGAGATCGAGTTCAATGAGGCCCACATTCGCGCGAGAGGAGACAATTGTGTGAGCCGCGAGTTACTTGAATGGTGGTTTACGGGCCCCCGGTCCATTAAAAACTGCAATGACCTGACCAACCCACATTCTTTGCTGAGATATAGTTGGGCTGAAGTTATTAACCACTCAGAGGGTTCAAATTCGAACACGTTTCCCAACGCCAGTACTGGTGAGCCATGTGTCCGAGCAATCATCACCCAACACTGGTGATGAAATAAAAAATGGTTTCTATGCCGGCCATCAAGCGATTAGCGCACCAAAGGACAATCATCTCTAATCAAGGGGTAGCCATTACTTTTCCGAGATATGCAGTAGCATGTCGACTGCATCCTTTAAATACTGCAACGCCCTGTGTACGAATTAACCGTATCTGATGCTGTCTCTGAGGGCGGGTTCGAGCATGAATCCGAAACGCCAGGTGAATAAAGTTCTTTTTACAGCGATTGCTTCTACTTCCGCTCAGAAACACTATGTTTCGGCATAAAGCCACGTCACCCACTCTAACTATGGCTGTGTGTTCCCCTCCCGGATCACCCGCAGTGAATACTTCCACGTCCAGTGCTTCTTCGCTGCCACCAGGAGGCAGAGAACCTCAAAGCGGTCCCAGTTACCACCCGCCTCCACTGTGGCCGCACACGTATGTCTGCGTCACCCTTGAATTTGATTGGCCGTTTTGCATAGCTGTAATTGGCCGAAACCAGGCCGAGTCTCTCGACTCCTGGGATTGGCGGAACGCGAGAAGCGCAGCCTCCGAATTGCAAGCGAACGACTGCCGCTGATGCTTACGTACAATAATGTACCAGACAGAGGTGAAGTGTTGCAGTACAAGCCAGGGACTCCGGCGAACGTGTTTCATGGCTCTTAAACCTGGTCACTTTATCTCGACCATTCATACATCGCACAAATCTCCTTCTGGTCTATGCCCTCTCACGAAAATTATAACTTACACTTCAACGATGCCGGGCAGTTCAACCGTCGATTCCCACGAGGTTCACCGTGTGCCCCATAGCAAGGTGGCGCACGGGATAGTGACTTGCGTGTGGATTAGCCTATAACGATAGTAGGCTTGCGCTGCATCTACCGCACTCCCTCCTCCTCCTCCCACCTGGGCCCGCTGTCGTGATCGAGTGAAGAAGACCGGAAGCGGTTCGGGAGAATTGAAGTTAAACAACCAGCCTAGGCGTGCTACACATTATATAGAAGGCGATTCCAAGTTACCCACCAAAACTGATACAATAATCTGACTGCCGAAGCAGCATTTCCTTAGCAATCAATCTAGAATCCACCAGAGGACTACCAAGCAAAATTCATTAGTAAAGGATTTTGGCAGATTTTAATAATTTGTTTGACCCACTTGTGATAAAGTCGGTGGCCTCGAGGGGATTCAAACACATACCAGCAAGTGGAAGGCTTTAGTACAGCCAACTCTCAAGCCAACTGAGCTACGAGGCCCCACCGAGAGCCGTGAGTTTAATCACACTTGGGTCACGTTACCCACCCAGCCTACTGCAACGTATGCAATCCACCAATTTGGACACAGTTAGCTGATTGCTCAAGCAAGATTTCCTAAGCAATCAACCTAGAATCCATCAGAGGACTATCAGGCACAATTAATTAATGAATGATTTTGGCAGATTTCAATAATTCATTTGCAGTCGCATTTCTAAACTGTCTTTGTGGTATTTTTGTTCGTACACGTAAAACCGACGTTTTTGGTCTTAAATCCACCTTGACAAACTTAAATATGTATATGTAGCCGTTCAATCTCAAACCCACTAGATGCATTTACTCAATAGGTGGTTTTTGACAGAATAATTCATTTCACTCAAGTGGGAAAACCTCAGCAGCCTCAGTGAGCCTCGCAGCTGTCGTGGATTCAACTCTCACGTGAGCGGGAGTCGCCATCAGTATCCCGGCCGCAAACTCTCTTCACAATCTTCAACTACGATTTGCAAAAATATAAAAGCTTTAATACAGACAACAGCCGCCCTTCCATAGTCGTTGGCAGTTGTTATCAGTCCGGTCAATTGTATCGGCGTTTTGACTTTTATTTATGTATATTTAAAGTTTTACTAATTTATATGAGTAACATTGTTTCTTAAAAATTAAATCAACTCGTGACTTGAATGAGTGGCAACGCAGAGGTTTCACATGATGACAGAAAGAGGCTCACTTGAGTAATGCTTGTCTCTCCTTGGAGATTTACTAACGGAATGGAGCCACTGAGAAAAAACCGACCATTTAGCTACCGGAGTCTCTGTTGTGCCAATGCTCCCATGGAACTACAGACTTGTGTCACCAGGATTATCTTCGAGCAAACGTGGTTTGAACCAGGACCTATGTCCGAGACATCAGACATAATGTGTCATAATGGGTCGCCTTCGCAGAACTCATGTGTGAAAATGTATCTGTGTCCAGAGTCCACACCAGTCCACTGACCGGCTCGAACGGTGCTTGAGACCTGGAACTGGGAATGGAGGGTAGGGTTAACGGCTCAGCACATTTACCTCCCTATAAACCATCTGAGACGTTTGAGACTATGGAAGTGCTCTGAAAGCTCTGTCTTGGAAGGTTTTCAACTGCTGGAATACCTCGGACCGCGAATCCAGCCTTGGAAGTTTTGGTGTGGAGTGACTGACTGGTGGACTGAGAGACTAACTGCAATGGTTCCTTCGTAACGTGGCCCCTGTGGCACTCACACTCCGAAAGATCGGAGCCAAGTGTGGCTGCAGGCTCCGATCACGTCAACCATCTGCGGGTTCTCTCTCTCTCTCTCCTTCAGGTCCTCTTGACTTGGTCATGACATCTTTCCAAAATGAGGGAGGAGGAGAGGGTGCGGTAGATGCAGTGAAAGTCTACTAACACTTAAAACTAATTCACGTGGAAATCCCCATCTCTGTGTCGCCTTGCTGTTGAACCTTGCTGAAATCGATGGTTGAAATTTCACAGCGTTACTGTATTACAATCGAAAAAAAAAACAATTTTTACAGTGGTCTTTAAAGTTGTATTTTCTAACTTAAAAATACCTCTGCTGTATCTAGAACATAAGATCATTCTTTTGTTGTACACCGCGAAATGATTTCGTTCTGTTAAGTTGTGAAAGTTGATATAGAGGACAGAATACATTACATGCAAGAGGCAGAAATTTGCGTACGATTGGTAATCATTCGCAAACCGGCATCAACGCATGTACCAAAGCTTTTAACTACTACTGAGCGCTCTTTAGTGAATTGAAAACTTAAGGAGAATGTAAAAAATAATATTATTTTATTTGTAAATACTAAATTTTTTAAAAGAACGGTAAATTAATGGTAGAGCGTTTGACGCAAATACCAAAGGTCGCGGGTTAGAATCCCAGGTGTTCCACACTTGGGATTGGGTATGACTGGCTGATGACGGCTAATAAGCCAGAAATGGCCATTCCGGTCTCCCTTGTCTTTGTCGGTTCCACATTATCAACATATGCTACACGTCGCTATGCGACTGCCTGTGAGTACTCTAGTCTGAGTTCCAGGGCACAACGGAACATAAATGTTCCTTAAGCAGATCGGTGAGCCACACACTATCATCATATTCCCGATCGCAACCGACAAAAGCAACGAGCCCGTGGCTCAATGGTAGAGCGTTCGACTCAAATACCAAAGGTCGTGGGTTCGAATCCCAGGTGTTCCACACTTGGGATTGGGTATGACTGGCTGATGACGGCTAATAAGCCAGAAATGGCCATTCCGGTCTCCCCTTTGTCTTTGTCGGTTCCACATTATCAACATATGCTACACGTCGCTATGCGACTGCCTGTGAGTACTCTAGTCTGAGTTCCAGGGCACAAAGGAACATAAATGTTCCTTAAGCAGATCGGTGAGCCACACACTATCATCATATTCCCGATCGCAACCGACAAAGCAACGAGCCCGTGGCTCAATGGTAGAGCGTTCGACTCAAATACCAAAGGTCGCGGGTTCGAATCCCAGGTGTTCCACACTTGGGATTGGGTATGACTGGCTGATGACGGCTAATAAGCCAGAAATGGCCATTCCGGTCTCCCCTTTGTCTTTGTCGGTTCCACATTATCAACATATGCTACACGTCGCTATGCGACTGCCCTGTGAGTACTCTAGTCTGAGTTCCAGGGCACAACGGAACATAAATGTTCCTTAAGCAGATCGGTGAGCCACACACTATCATCATATTCCCGATCGCAACCGACAAAGCAACGAGCCCGTGGCTCAATGGTAGAGCGTTCGACTCAAATACCAAAGGTCGCGGGTTCGAATCCCAGGTGTTCCACACTTGGGATTGGGTATGACTGGCTGATGACGGCTAATAAGCCAGAAATGGCCATTCCGGTCTCCCCTTTGTCTTTGTCGGTTCCACATTATCAACATATGCTACACGTCGCTATGCGACTGCCTGTGAGTACTCTAGTCTGAGTTCCAGGGCACAACGGAACATAAATGTTCCTTAAGCAGATCGGTGAGCCACACACTATCATCATATTCCCCGATCGCAACCGACAAAGCAACGAGCCCGTGGCTCAATGGTAGAGCGTTCGACTCAAATACCAAAGGTCGCGGGTTCGAATCCCAGGTGTTCCACACTTGGGATTGGGTATGACTGGCTGATGACGGCTAATAAGCCAGAAATGGCCATTCCGGTCTCCCCTTGTCTTTGTCGGTTCCACATTATCAACATATGCTACACGTCGCTATGCGACTGCCTGTGAGTACTCTAGTCTGAGTTCCAGGGCACAACGGAACATAAATGTTCCTTAAGCAGATCGGTGAGCCACACACTATCATCATATTCCCGATCGCAACCGACAAAGCAACGAGCCCGTGGCTCAATGGTAGAGCGTTCGACTCAAATACCAAAGGTCGCGGGTTCGAATCCCAGGTGTTCCACACTTGGGATTGGGTATGACTGGCTGATGACGGCTAATAAGCCAGAAATGGCCATTCCGGTCTCCCTTGTCTTTGTCGGTTCCACATTATCAACATATGCTACACGTCGCTATGCGACTGCCTGTGAGTACTCTAGTCTGAGTTCCAGGGCACAAGGGAACATAAATGTTCCTTAAGCAGATCGGTGAGCCACACACTATCATCATATTCCCGATCGCAACCGACAAAGCAACGAGCCCGTGGCTCAATGGTAGAGCGTTCGACTCAAATACCAAAGGTCGCGGGTTCGAATCCCAGGTGTTCCACACTTGGGATTGGGTATGACTGGCTGATGACGGCTAATAAGCCAGAAATGGCCATTCCGGTCTCCCCTTTGTCTTTGTCGGTTCCACATTATCAACATATGCTACACGTCGCTATGCGACTGCCTGTGAGTACTCTAGTCTGAGTTCCAGGGCACAAGGGAACATAAATGTTCCTTAAGCAGATCGGTGAGCCACACACTATCATCATATTCCCGATCGCAACCGACAAAGCAACGAGCCCGTGGCTCAATGGTAGAGCGTTCGACTCAAATACCAAAGGTCGCGGGTTCGAATCCCAGGTGTTCCACACTTGGGATTGGGTATGACTGGCTGATGACGGCTAATAAGCCAGAAAATGGCCATTCCGGTCTCCCCTTTGTCTTTGTCGGTTCCACATTATCAACATATGCTACACGTCGCTATGCGACTGCCTGTGAGTACTCTAGTCTGAGTTCCAGGGCACAACGGAACATAAATGTTCCTTAAGCAGATCGGTGAGCCACACACTATCATCATATTCCCGATCGCAACCGACAAAGCAACGAGCCCGTGGCTCAATGGTAGAGCGTTCGACTCAAATACCAAAGGTCGTGGGTTCGAATCCCAGGTGTTCCACACTTGGGATTGGGTATGACTGGCTGATGACGGCTAATAAGCCAGAAATGGCCATTCCGGTCTCCCCTTTGTCTTTGTCGGTTCCACATTATCAACATATGCTACACGTCGCTATGCGACTGCCTGTGAGTACTCTAGTCTGAGTTCCAGGGCACAACGGAACATAAATGTTCCTTAAGCAGATCGGTGAGCCACACACTATCATCATATTCCCGATCGCAACCGACAAAGCAACGAGCCCGTGGCTCAATGGTAGAGCGTTCGACTCAAATACCAAAGGTCGCGGGTTCGAATCCCAGGTGTTCCACACTTGGGATTGGGTATGACTGGCTGATGACGGCTAATAAGCCAGAAATGGCCATTCCGGTCTCCCCTTTGTCTTTGTCGGTTCCACATTATCAACATATGCTACACGTCGCTATGCGACTGCCTGTGAGTACTCTAGTCTGAGTTCCAGGGGCACAAGGGAACATAAATGTTCCTTAAGCAGATCGGTGAGCCACACACTATCATCATATTCCCCGATCGCAACCGACAAAGCAACGAGCCCGTGGCTCAATGGTAGAGCGTTCGACTCAAATACCAAAGGTCGCGGGTTCGAATCCCAGGTGTTCCACACTTGGGATTGGGTATGACTGGCTGATGACGGCTAATAAGCCAGAAATGGCCATTCCGGTCTCCCCTTGTCTTTGTCGGTTCCACATTATCAACATATGCTACACGTCGCTATGCGACTGCCTGTGAGTACTCTAGTCTGAGTTCCAGGGCACAACGGAACATAAATGTTCCTTAAGCAGATCGGTGAGCCACACACTATCATCATATTCCCGATCGCAACCGACAAAGCAACGAGCCCGTGGCTCAATGGTAGAGCGTTCGACTCAAATACCAAAGGTCGCGGGTTCGAATCCCAGGTGTTCCACACTTGGGATTGGGTATGACTGGCTGATGACGGCTAATAAGCCAGAAATGGCCATTCCGGTCCCCCTTGTCTTTGTCGGTTCCACATTATCAACATATGCTACACGTCGCTATGCGACTGCCTGTGAGTACTCTAGTCTGAGTTCCAGGGCACAACGGAACATAAATGTTCCTTAAGCAGATCGGTGAGCCACACACTATCATCATATTCCCGATCGCAACCGACAAAGCAACGAGCCCGTGGCTCAATGGTAGAGCGTTCGACTCAAATACCAAAGGTCGTGGGTTCGAATCCCAGGTGTTCCACACTTGGGATTGGGTATGACTGGCTGATGACGGCTAATAAGCCAGAAATGGCCATTCCGGTCTCCCTTGTCTTTGTCGGTTCCACATTATCAACATATGCTACACGTCGCTATGCGACTGCCTGTGAATACTCTTGTCTGAGTTCCAGGGCACAAGGGAACATAAATGTTCCTTAAGCAGATCGGTGAGCCACACACTATCATCATATTCCCGATCGCAACCGACAAAGCAACGAGCCCGTGGCTCAATGGTAGAGCGTTCGACTCAAATACCAAAGGTCGCGGGTTCGAATCCCAGGTGTTCCACACTTGGGATTGGGTATGACTGGCTGATGACGGCTAATAAGCCAGAAATGGCCATTCCGGTCTCCCTTGTCTTTGTCGGTTCCACATTATCAACATATGCTACACGTCGCTATGCGACTGCCTGTGAGTACTCTAGTCTGAGTTCCAGGGCACAACGGAACATAAATGTTCCTTAAGCAGATCGGTGAGCCACACACTATCATCATATTCCCGATCGCAACCGACAAAGCAACGAGCCCGTGGCTCAATGGTAGAGCGTTCGACTCAAATACCAAAGGTCGCGGGTTCGAATCCCAGGTGTTCCACACTTGGGATTGGGTATGACTGGCTGATGACGGCTAATAAGCCAGAAATGGCCATTCCGGTCTCCCCTTGTCTTTTGTCGGTTCCACATTATCAACATATGCTACACGTCGCTATGCGACTGCCTGTGAGTACTCTAGTCTGAGTTCCAGGGCACAAGGGAACATAAATGTTCCTTAAGCAGATCGGTGAGCCACACACTATCATATATATATATATATATATATATATATATCGGGTAAATAATTTCTAAAATTATTAAGTGCAGGACATGGAGTCAGGTGATTTGGACATGACTTTTTAGGGTCACATCCGAAATTTCAATGAACATTTGGGTCGATGACAATCAACCACTGTGGAATAACCACGTAATGCTCATTCTACAAACAAGTAGTACTACAAGTAGCATGAATCTTATATGGCAAAGACGTTATACCGTACTTCCGACATAGGTATTAGCTAGAAGCCCAGACTGGCTGATGACGGCTCATAAGCAAGAAATGGCCATTCTGGTCTCCCTTGTCGTTGTCGGTTCTAAATCATCAACATATGCTACACGTTGCTATGCGACCGCCTGTGAGGGCTCTAGTCTGAACTCCAGGGCACAACGGAACATACTTGTTCCTTAAGCAGATCGGTGAGCAACATACTATCATATATATATATATATATATATATATATATATATATATATATATATATATATATATGTCACCTCTCTCTTCGCTTCAATCCCGCAGAACTTAGCAGTCAAAACGGTAAGCGAATTGCTTGAGAAGCTATACGATGATGCAGGCGAGGTGGTGAAGTGGGGACATCTTGTCCAACTCTTAAAATTCTGTCTGAAGACGTACTTCACCTTCGAGGGGACCATGTACGAGCAGATCAGAGGGACGCCAATGGGATCGCCGCTCTCGGGCTTCATCGCTGAGGCAGTTCTCCAAAAGATTGAGACTCTGGTTTTCGAAAAATACAGGCCAACGTTTTGGACTCGATACGTCGACGATACCTTCGTCATCATCAAACGAGAAATGATCGAAGAATTCCATAGCGTCCTGAATTCCGTCTTCCCGGACATCCAATCTACAATGGAGGCCGAAATTAACAACCAACTGCCATTCCTGGATGTTCTTGTCCATCGAAAATCCAACGGGCACATAAAAACTACGGTTTTATAGGAAATCGACCAACACGCCAAATCTTAAGTTACCACAGTAAGCACCCGTTGTGCCACAAACGCAGCTGTGTGCGAAGTCTCTACAGAAGGCAGAAACACATTGCAGCGAGTCGGACGACAAAAGGGCAGAACTCCGCTACCTCCAGCGCCTTTTCATGGCCAACGGATACCCTCGTAACTTCATCGAGCGCAGCAGGCTGGCCAAACCAAGACAAAATCTGGTAACAGAACAGCCAAAAGTCTGGCGTGCACTGCAATACATTGACGGCGCCTCTGAGGTGCTTTCCGCCTCCTCAGACCGCTGGGGATCGGAATCGCCCATCGACCGGATTCAACCATTCGGAATCTAGTTATGAGACCGAAAGCCCCACCCCCCTTCCACGAGGTGAGACGTCAAACGTCATCTACCGGATCCAATGTGACTCCTGTGAAGTCAACTACGTCGAAGAGACAGGGAAGCGGTTGCAGACCCGTGTTACCGAAACACGTGCGGGCAGTGAGGAGAATGGACCCATTGTCCCTGGTGGCAGAACACCGTGCAAACTCTGGGCACACGTTCGCCTTCCAAAACGCCCAAATCCTGGGTCGAGGAAATGACGGCCTTTTTCTGATTGGGCAGATGTCAACAATCCGTGTATTCTCCCATGCAAATTTATGTCCGGTTTCCGGTGTATGCATAGCCACTTGGGATAAAATGGTCTCGTCAGTTGGCGGTTAGAAGGGGTTGTCTACAAAATTCCATGTTCCAGTTTCCATGCCGTTTATTGTGGCCAAACTGGTAAATCTGTCTCAACCCGCCTACACGAACATCAGTTGGCGGTTAGAAGACGAGACCGTTTATCCCAAGTGGCTATGCATACACTGGAAACCGGACATAAATTTGCATGGGAGAATACACGGATTGTTGGCATCTGCCCAATCAGAAAAGGCCATGAATTCCTGGAAGCAATGCACTCAGATGAGGCATGCATCAACCGGCATATCGATTTGGATGCCACATACAAAATCGTTAAAGAAAAATTCAAACGTCCAAAAACCAATCACGACGGGATGACGAAATACACTCAAAGCCTATTGGTTCGGATTTTGTCCAATCTCAGAATCCTTTGTTTAACATGGTTAATTGATTAATTGTTCCTGTACACTGCCCGTAGTCTGAAGACGAGCCGGAGAACCAGTCTCGAAAATTTACGCATTAAAGTTTCGATTTTTCCCACTTTTGCCTTTTTCTATATATATATATATATATATATATATATATATATATATATATATATATATATATATATATATTGCCTATACTAAGAGAATTATCGTTATATCAAATTTCTTTATAGGTTTTTCTGTTATTGGATTACAATTAGTGTCAGATCTTCCTTGCAATCCTAGTGAATATTTTTTTGGATTTTCATTGTTTTCATTTTATTGGCAATAAGTTTAGATCCTGTTTTATGTGGTTATTAAAACCTTAAAAATAAGATAGTTCTTAAAACCATTTGTGGAATTAGTGAATTTTTTCAAGATTTTTTAGAATTTACATGGTCGATTCCCCTAAACATGAAAACTCATTGCCAAAAAAATGAACGTTCCACAAAAAAATTTGATAATTAGTATGCCTATGATCAATTAACAAATGTTTAGGAGTTACCCGTTTAAAAAGCGCGTTACTTAGATATTTTCGTTGGCAAACGTATATGGACTTAACATTTTTCCAAAGTTACGTCAAGGTCAAAATGTGGAAATTTTATATGTTTTGTGACTTCCCTGAAAATAAGTGATACCTTTTCTGCTGAAAATGAAAGATTTCATTTTTACTTTTAGATTTGAGCGTTTTGGATGCATTTGTTTACTTTATTGCCCCATTCTTAGGCTGCAACTACAAAAACAGAGTAGCTGACCATATACTAAGATTTTGCCAAAATTGCTAATCTTCTGGCCATTGCGTTTCAAAATTCCAGTTTAACGGAAACTTTATTATACAAAAAGCACCTTATCGCATGCATCCAATTTAGCATAGGTGTTTCTGTAGTCTATCTCCACAGTATCTTGTACTTATTTTGTTAATGACTTACATTTTAGCCGTAGTAAAATTACAAGTTTATTCCTGCTTTTTGGCAAAAAGACGTCAGAAATTTGCACAAAATAATTCCAATAGTTGAATTCCTTGCTTAGTTTTTGGGAAAACAATGCAATTCCCTACACTTCACCTGAAGTAATATTGAAAGTTCCGGTTCCAGAAGGGATTTGTTTGAAACCTCTCTTACACATATTTTCTTTTATAGCACGAGGAATTAAAACTATAGACTAATATCTGGTACTAAATAGCAAAATGGAAAATTCTTGGATGTCCGGCAACCTCCAATCGCACCTCAATCCTACCGGTTTTCTTTCAATATATAAGATTAAACACGTAATGATCTTTAGTAAAACACTTTTGGATTATCAAATCCACTCAACAAGTCAAAATAACAGGACCAAATGTATGCAAAAATATCCACTCAAATTTCGATCACACATAGCATCAGTTAGATCATCTATTGTATGCTGATCAAGTCCTGCAACAAAGGGATAGCCCGAACGACCGATCGAACGGCAAAGCATATGCAAAATACCCGGGTTGCGAATGAAAACTCGGAAGCCCGGTCCGAAGGCACTCCAAGGCTTTATTGTGACTAGCTGATGATGACCAAGCCAGTCTCGCTTGACTTTATCGCTAAGATATTGGTGGTTTTTCGTTACACGACCGCCTTCAGGGCCTTAAGCGTAAAGCTTCCAAGTCAATCCGAATGCCTGCACCCTGTTCAGAAACTGCTAGGTTGCATTTTTCAATTATCCGAAACTTTATCATATGCTGTTTTGTTTGATATATTCATATTATGCCGCATTTTTTTCCTCTAGATATGCACTTCCTGAATTTGTTTAATTTTTAATTTGATTTAATTTATGCTCATTTACAAAAACAGGAGCACTAGGTCGGCAAAAATGAACATTGTGTACATCTTCGTTCATGTGGGTTTAATATAGGATTCAAAGCAGTTAAGGTCATCAGAAACAGTTTTTCTGTTCTGGGAAGATTCTGTTTCCAGAAGAAGAGCTCATCAATGGATTGATTCTCTCTCTTTCTATCATTCTGAACACCAGCGTTCCCTTCTCCGAGAAACATTGTGGAAAATTAAAAGGTGCCCTATGAGTTACCTATGTCCGGCTTCCTGACAGGGGCCATAAGGCAGAAATTGGAAGCTTCGACTTTTCCCACAGTTAACCTACGTTTATGACTGAACTCTGCTGATGGCACGTTTGTCGTCGCCAAGAATTTTAACTCTATTTTTCCCGTAGTCGAGTTCACGTTGGAAACGGAAACTGCTGGCCAGCTCCCATTTACGGAAAAACTTCTGAAGCACTTAGCACATCAATGAAACGCAAAGAGACGGATTCATAAGTCAGGTTACATATGGAAACTAACCATAGTACCTGTCACGAACGGGATTCTGTCTACAGTCTGCTGGATCGAACAAAAACTCACTGCTCCAAAGAAGAAACTTGCTGAGGGGTAAGAAGTTACCTTTTAAATTTTTTTTTCATTAATTGATCCACTAGCGAATTAGTGCAACTGTGCATAAGGCATCAAGAGGTCAAGCAGAATGGTATTTTAAAAATAACGGCCACACAGGCCTCAACAGAGAGACAGCTGGAAAAAAACTCCAATATACTTAGCACATCAACTGGCAAGTACCACACGTGCACGGCTTTTCCATCCCAAAGACAGGCTAGCTACTTTAATATAAAAGGTGTCATTTACAGAAGCCCAGGTGTCAGTCAATATACCGTCTATGATGGTCACACTGGGAAATCCGTCTCAATCTGTATGCATGGAGTTGGTGCAGCACCGGTCATATGTCGTACACGCTCTGCCCTCAGCTAGCTCTCTCCAACGGCAACGGTCGCGTGAACCTACGGGACAACCCAATAGGTCAACTTTATGGCGCTGATCGACCTTTTTGAGCGTAGGCGACACAGCATGCGTCCCATAAACGCTTGAAGGTAAACATTTTCTACAGGCTCAAATAACATGTCTTCCCGCGTGGGCTCAGATTGTGGTTGGCTGAAGATGTTCATTGCACCAGAAACGTCTTTCATTGTGATTTCACCCCATTGTTTTTTAGTCTACATTTTGCTAATTAATGCAACCAAAAAACTAACACCCAGAAATATCTGTATGATAGTTATTCTTGCAGCCACGTTTAAGTTATCGAACACAGTTCAGAATCTCGTTACACCGTCCTCGTCCTCTATCAAAGCAGAAGCAGACATTAGGGGAACGTTTGGGCCATCTAAGAGGGAAAACTAAGGCTGTCTGAGCAAGTTATTGGTCAGCCACCCCTTGAGAACAGTGCTGCTACCCTGGATCTGATACTTCCTAACTGGCGTTTGGAAAGGGATCAGCCCAAGATCTGGCTCGACACAGTCAGCCAAGACGTGGGCGGTGGTCCTCGGATCCTTGGCATACGTCTCTGGAGACAGTTACCGCAAAATCAACGAGCTAGGCCGAACCGCACATAAAGGAGTCATTGAAGCCTGACTCTCAGTCCGCCGGTCGTCCATTACGCAAAAATGCACGCATTGGGTTGACCGTGCGGTCCGAGATATCCCGTAAGTTGGCAACCTCCTTCCAAACCACAGCTTTTAGCGTATCCTGATAGGTTCAAACGCGCGTCAGATTGTTCATACTGAGGAAAATGTGCTGAGATGTCGACCTCACTTTGTATTCCCATACTCTAGCCCACTGTTCGAGCCGTTTAACCGACTGGTGCGAGAAATGGGCACAGCTGCTGATGTATCTAATGACCTTATCTACGCGTACCACGTACACGACCTGCCCCCACCCCACCACACACCAGGGTTAAATACAAAAGGGGGTGAGCGGTTCCTATTTCACATGTGTGAGAATGCCAGAAGGACCTAGTACAGCCTGACTCTCAGATCACTAGTCGCTTCCTGTATGAGATGCCCCGGATTCAATCTCCGGCATCTCCATCAGTGTTGAACCTACAACTTATTTAAACCACTGCGGGGATTCAACTAGCACTAACAAACGTAGACATATGGACTCACAGTTTCTCTGCCAGAATAGACTGAAGTAGTAGAAAATTACTGACAAAGACCAGGTAGACTGGAAAGACCATTTCTGACTTGTTAGCCGTCATCAGCCAGTCATACCCAACCCCAGGTGGTGCCCCACCCGAGGCTCGAACTGGCGACCTGTTGACTAGAATTCCAACGCTCCAGCCATTGAAAGTTAGTCCCGTAACCGATCGGTGAACACCTATCTACCAATAGGCATATTCCCTATCGAAACCGGCAAGACCACGAGCCCGTGGCTCAATTTGTCTTCTAATCAACAGGTCGTGGATTCGAGCCTTGAGGGAGAGCACCAAGGTAGAACGCGACGAGTGAGTCCCGTAACCGATCGGCGATCCACAAATTGACAAAAATCCTTCATCCAGACAACGGGAATTTTCTCCCAAGCGCAACCGCATATAAAATACGATGTAAGGGTACACAAGCATACTTCAACGAGTGTTTGATTTACCAGCTACGCTGTGCACACTGGATTCTACTCCGCGAGAAAAGATAACGAACACATCGGCCGACACAGAGCGGCATTTATCGAAGAGTTTATTAATCTTAGACAGCAATATTGCCCAGCAAATGACTGAAGAATTCCATGTTTTTAGTGCGTAACAATCTGTAAATATTAGGCTTTCTAACGGTGCGCAGTAGGTTACTTATCTCGTGAACTGTCACCCGAAATCTGAAATGTACTTTCGATTCGAAAAACATGAATAAGGTATAGTCGTAATATTTACTATCGTACAGCCAGATCACGTGAGGATGCCGGCTTTTGAACGAGCCTCTTTTCGGTCATCTGCAGAAATAAAATACATTTTAAAAACAATTACTTAAGTAGTATGCATTTTTCTCATATATTTTTGATGCAATTATTAATTCAAATATAGTTTGTTGAAAACATACAAAAATATCCTTTTTTACTCATTTGGTAGTAACTTACGTTTTATGCTTGAAAGAAGGGTGTCTTTTGGGCTTAAAAAGCCCCCTGAAATGTTCATTCATGAAACACTGTATCTATCCCCTTATTAAAGTAGACAACTTGGTTGAAACCCACTAAATTTTTATGAGCACTATGTGACATATTCCGAATAACGTAGAGAAACGTGTGATTTTCCTTAGACGGAAAGTATACGCCATGTAGTTTGGAAACCCTGCACGGAAGAGTAACGGGCGATCTCGGACAAAATTATTCGGCAAATGAAAGGTTTTTTTAAAGCCAGAAGATGTTGTTCCGTCAAGCATTAAATTTGAAAAAGCACAATGTGCTACCAAATGAGGGTAAGAAAGGTTCGTGCCAGGAAGAAAGTGCATCTTTCGTTTTGAAAAACGAAAAAACGAATAATTTTGACTTCGGCCTGTCACCACATGCTGCGTACATTTTGTCGATGAAAAATCACACACTTCTATGCTGTGCGAAAGAAGTCGCATAGCGCTCATAAAATTTTGAAATTTTTTGGATTGTGTCGCATATTTTATAAGCGGGATTAATAAATGGACGGGGCTTTAATGACCTCATAATAAGAAACCTTTTAAACCGCGGGATATAATATTTTCAAGCCCAATATTTGAAGAAGACGTCATTTGCTACCATATTACATATATAGTCACTTTTTACAGAGTATACTTTTGCGGGCAGTTAGAAAGAAGCTCCTTCAAAAGCCGCCGCCCTGAACTGAATGAAATATTTTTTTGGATAAAGCTGCATGATATTGAATATTACAATTAGACTTCAGTTATTTTTCTCGAATTGAAAGCACATTTCAAAATTTCGATTGACATTTCATGAGATAGTCCATCTCATGTCACACGTTTTGCCGATGTTTCTGCTGCTGTTGCTGCTGCTGAATAACGTCTCCATCGAAGCTGACAGAATAAAGCTCAAACGCACGGCAATTTTCTGACGAAATTACAGCAGTTCTCAAATGTCTGGCCAGCATGAGAGTTGATGATCAAGCTAAAATTCCGTCTGAGGAAAACAAGTCAGCAAAAAGATACTCTTCTTTTATTGATCACATACGAGAAAAAAATAAAAATTGAGCCATTAAGAAATAAAAGTGGATAAAAAAGGAAGAAACGAATGTAATGCAGCAGCTTCGGCCTAGGAACGGAGAACGTCGCCTAGGGCGTGGCGTTTGGGGGCGCTGGCAATCTCGCTGAAGTAGTTTTGCAAATCGGATATCGTAAAGTCGAGTGCCAAACCGGAATCTGCGTAGCACCTCTTAATCAAGTCTTCGTAGTACGTACACTGTCGAGTGATCTCTGACTGGATGGATCTCCAGACGACCTAAATGATAATGCCTACTTATGTGAAATAAGTAACAGGTTCCTATAACATAAAATATATATACTTCGAGAATCGGTAAATGGGTAACAGTATAGAGACTGAATGCTGCCTAATGAGCCATGGGTTCCGGCTCAGTTTTATGTGAAAGTTGCGTTTACAGATATACCCTAGAGGCTAGACTGAAATTGTCTCTATTGTTTCATTTTCAGTCGTCAGGTTAAATGCCAACTGGACGTGAGTTGAATCGCAAACAGGCGCGGCTGAGATTTAAAAATGGCTCGTTGAGGAAAGCGCTTAGATTATCTTCTTATCAATTATGAGGATTTTTGTGGAATCCGGGGTTGCACGGGTGGGAACAGTCAAAGTGGGCAAAGCTCAGCCTAACATGTTAGGAAAAGCCGTCCAAACCGAGTAATTCACACGCCGCTCGACCGATCAGCCCACAGGACGTGCATGCGCTGATGTCGCGCCAGATCCAGTTAGGATTAGAGGTCAACCTAGCCAGACAGACGAAACAGAAGTTCAGCCCACATGCTAGCCTCTCAAGAACACTATCTGATTGGTCCGATTTAAGTCTAACCTTTGAAATTCTCATATGTTCCTTGTTTGCCTTAAATATTCTGCAAGAATATAGCAATAGACTTCTCTTCTTCCACCCTTGCTGTTGAGTTCGAAAATTGAGGATTCTGTTGAGGATTTGTCAGACCATCGAGGCTCGTTAAAAATTTAAAACATAAGAATTGTGCAAAAATATAAATTTTGTTTAAGCGCTGTTTACTCCTGCGGAAGTGCACAACGCTTTTGTGCGGACAACGAACTACTCTTGTAGGGGTTCTAGTTGAATGTCATTGAATTCAACTGTGTGCGCAAACTAAGTACGTCACAAATAAGACAGATGAAATCACCCCTCTCCCATAAAATCGTGTGTACAATATTTTCTAGATATTTTGCGAAAGTAGCGACTCGCGGCTCTGCACCCGAAAACGCATAGCGACACACAGGACAAGCTATCAGGTCCGGATGCAGTAAACACTGGGTAATTGTTGGGTTACGTCGTGATTGGTGTTACGATCACTTAACCCTAACCCCAATCCTAGCCCTAAGCCAAGGCGGAAATCCGCGTCACCGTCAGTCAATAAGCAGATAACTTGCCCAGCCTACCTAATAGATTTAAGTAGCAAACAAATATTCGTAATAAAGTATTGCGACAATTTGCTCTTAGGGGTATTGTCTGGCGCGCTTAAGAAATATTCGGCGCAAATACTGCAGCCGTGGCCCCTCAACATGACCTGTCAGGCAAGTACTTCACAAAATTCTGGAAGGTGGCTGGCCAATCCGCCTACCGGACATTCCAGTTGGCTGGTTATGTGGCCAATGAGATAAGAGCTGCATAAATAAAGCTGACTGGCCTGTCTGAAACCGAGTGATAACGTACCAAAAACAGATTGCTCTCCTCTGATAAGTTCTTCTCCACCCTCCTTCTCAGGTTTTCTAGACCTTTCTTTACCTATAAAAACATTGGAGGAGAGAGGGACGAGGTTGTAGAAAGGACTGTTATGGTTGTCGTTCAGGTATGAAACTAAGTGTGTGCGGCGGACAGAAATAATCTCCCTCTCCCAATCTCTGTGATGCTTAAGCAAACTACTGGCGTATTATTTAGAAGAGTCGCTTGCACAAACTGGAGCACATACCTCCCAACCGTCATTTTTAGGGATTGACCTAGGAACCGCAATAATTTTTAAAAAAACAGGAATAACAAAATACGTGTTAAGGTGTTTTACGGATGGGAAAAGGTAACCGCAGACCAAGGACTCTGGGAAAGAAAAGGTAACAAGAGCGATGTAATCCATGACTTTTTTAAAATAAATAAATAAATAATAAGCAAACTTTATTACATAACCCTGAGTCCTAATCCAAAGCCTTAATTCCTGACTCCATTCCCCAAACCCTATGCCTAACCCCTAAACTAAAGTTCTAAACGTAAACCCCAACCAAAAATATACAGACTATGCAGATGCAAACGTAAACATACTATGCCTACCTAAATCAAATTAATGGCTGTCTTACAATAAAATAACCATTGGACTTGCATATTAGATCCTCATCAAACACGGAGGTGGTCAGTTTTAGCCTATTCGACGTTATAAATTGGTGATAGTCGAATCCCCGGCAGTGGACCTGCCGTTTCAACCTAACTGTGTTGATCATCCGATGATGCTCTCGGTCCCCGAACTGCAGGCGCACGTGTGCTGCCGGATGAAGAGGCGGAATGCACAATAAAATGGACAGAAATAGACACTACCGGTGAGTCTCGAGACTATAGTCCACACAGGTTGTCCCGTGGCAACAGCCAACCAAACCTAGAACCGTGGCTCAGGAATGGAGTGTGGTTATTGAGAAAGCGACTGGAGTTGGAGCTAAACTGAGCGGCCCACCGGCCTGTGTTAGTCGGTCGTGTACAGGCTAGCCAACAGAAGAAGAAGAAAAACGCAAATGGCAGATGAGGAGGTGGAGGTGGAGGAGGTGGAGGAGGAGGAGGGAGGAGGAGGAGGAGGAGGAGGAGGAGGAGGGAGGAGGAGGGAGGAGGAGGGAGGAGGAGGGAGGGAGGAGGGAGGAGGAGGGAGGGAGGAGGGAGGGAGGAGGAGGAGGGAGGGAGGGAGGGAGGGAGGAGGAGGGAGGGAGGAGGGAGGAGGGAGGTGGAGGAGGAGGAGGTGGAGGAGGGAGGGAGGGGGAGGTGGAGGGAGGAGGAGGTGGAGGAGGAGGGAGGAGGTGGAGGAGGGAGGGTGGTGGAGGGAGGTGGTGGAGGAGGGAGGTGGAGGAGGAGGGTGGAGGAGGAGGTGGAGGAGGAGGTGGGAGGAGGAGGTGGAGGGAGGAGGTGGAGAGGAGGTGGAGGGAGGGTGGAGGGAGGAGGTGGAGGAGGAGGTGGAGGGAGGAGGTGGAGGAGGAGGTGGAGGAGGAGGTGGAGGAGGGAGGTGGAGGAGGAGGTGGAGGGAGGTGGGAGGAGGAGGGTGGAGGGAGGGAGGTGGAGGGAGGAGGTGGGAGGGAGGGAGGTGGAGGAGGAGGGTGGAGGGAGGAGGTGGAGGAGGAGGTGGAGGAGGAGGTGGAGGAGGAGGTGGAGGAGGAGGAGGTGGAGGGAGGAGGAGGTGGAGGGAGGGTGGAGGAGGAGGTGGAGGAGGGAGGGTGGGAGGTGGAGGAGGAGGTGGAGGTGGAGGAGGTGGAGGAGGAGGTGGAGGTGGAGGAGGAGTGGAGGGAGGAGGTGGAGGAGGAGGTGGAGGAGGAGGAGGTGGAGGAGGAGGTGGAGGGAGGAGGCGGAGGAGGAGGTGGAGGAGGAGGCGGAGGAGGAGGAGGAGGAGGAGGGGGTGGAGGCGGAGGAGGAGGAGGGATGAGGGGAGGAGTGAGGAGGAGGGATGAGGAGGAGGAGGGAGGCTGAGGAGAGAGGCTGAGGAAGAGGCGGAGGAAGAGTGAGGGAGGGAGGAGGGAGGAGGAGGAGGGAGGAGGAGGAGGAGGAGGAGGAGGAGGAGGGAGGAGGGAGAAGGAGGAGGAGGAGGAGGAGGAGGAGGAGGATGAGTCCGAGCGGAGCGGACAGGGCTGGATGCCGGTGGACTAATTCGGCACGACGTGCATGGTCAGTGCCGAAGCATTGCACGAGCACAGTGTCGATGTCTGATGGAGGAAATGCATCTTCACACGCGATGACATTCCGTGTAAGTCGTGTCAGCTTCTGCCGGACACACGAAGTGAAAAGGTTGGCTGCATGGGAAAGCGCATTTTTCACGATTCTAACACGTCGCGGTAGAAATCAGTGCTTAAAAGGTCGCCAATTAACAGGATAACTCGATCCTCCTTCGGAATTCAGATCAGGTTCTCAGGATTTCTTTTCAATTCGGCCTTCAAGACACTCGCGCTCGTCTCTAGTTTTGTCTTCTTATTTGAGGACTGCTTAATTTGAAGTTGGATACCATCACGCGTGTGGTACGTGTAGACGGGTCGTATGCCTCTGTGACACACACAGTGTCCATGCTACATTCCAATTGCCTCACTCTTTCAAATGTTGGAATCAACGGTGAGCTGGGTGCTGCGAAAGTGTACACCGACATAAAAACAATGCATGCGGAAGCCAGCACCGCCGCCATGGTGTTATCGGGAGAGGATTGAGACTAGCCTCAGACTGACCTCCTTCCCAGGATACTCCTTCAGAATCTTCTGTAATTCGTGTTTTTGAAAGGCGAACTGGTAGCTTATCGCCTCCGGTCGAACACCAGAGTCCAGGGCGGCCTGCACGTTATCGAAGAAGTTCTGTTAGGATGAGGAACAAAAACAGGGGAGAAGTAAGAGTCGACTATCGGTTGCCTGTCTGTGTGTGTGCGTGTAGTTGTTGCACAAGAAGGGCGTTTACATGCAAGTCCTCAAGCGGGCGCCCCATGCAGTTCATCGAGTACTCCTGGAGGGCCCTTTGGTAGCGCATCTTCGCCTCCTTCCGGGTACCGTCTAAGGAGGGCAGCTTCAGTCGGCAGAGAATGTCATAGATGCGATGGTAGTTTTCTGTATAAAGAAAGGCGACATAACAGGTGAGTGAGTTCGGCAGTCTGACAGCAGCCTGGCAGACGAATGGGCAGAAACTTTAAATTCGCGCTTTGTGTGTGCTTGCCCCCTAAACGGGCCACGTGGCAGACACGCTGGACCAACACAGGGGCACGGCAGGCGTTATTCGGGATGCGGTGACACGCGTAGGTGCAGACTCTTGCCACGCCAATCACCTACACCCTCTCTCGCCTCCGGTCTTCTTGACGCCTTCTTGACTGTGGGCGGAGGGCGCATTATAGAAGAGAGGGTGCAGTAGATACATCAAAAGTCCATCTACGCGGACCATACACACGACCAGGTCGCCACTACATGAACCGTACTTCTGTAAGGACGGTCAGATCTAATCTGCGGATGAAACCGGCAATGAAGTCATCCCAGGGCCTTCAAATCGTTATTCGCTATGGCTATCAAAGTCTTGGGGCCTTTATAACAGATGCACACCATCTACGTCGAAAGTTCAAAGGGAAAAACGAACAACATATGCCATTTGCAGGGGACCGTTTACACCTTATATTACCTTTTTAAGTGCCCCTACCCGTAAAACCACTATTAACGCCGGTCCCGTGTTACACAACCCGGGATTTCTGGCTTTATTGGTGCTATACACAACCTACCGTTACCGGCCGACATTTCTACGGTGTGCCACTACACGCATGTACGGTAGTAGTTACGGGCTCGAGCGGACTCAGCACAATTCAATGAGCGTGTGCCGGGAACCAGTTTAACCCCGCCCCCGCCGTGGGGCACACAGTTTGCACAGATGAGTCGGCACATGTATTTCATATTTAGGTGAGATTATCCTGGCCTGAGTACATCAAGGGACAAGTTCGTTTCCTCTCTTGTGACTGCGCAATGACATTGGCCACAAGTAGAACGGTTCAGACGTGGAGTTCAGCAAACGTACCTTGTCGAATCTTCATCATGAGGGCCGTCCACTTATATAAGTGAGGGTGGGTAAACAGACGTTTAAACAGCCAATTCACACTAAACATGAGGATAAGGATGAGGGCATTCAACCGTTTGCCGAACTCAACTTCAACAAGTAAAACGAACGAAACAAAAAAACAAGGGGATCGTAAAGGCCATCTGTGGCAGCGTCGTTAGTCATTCAAGGGGTGCATAAACTATGGCAAGAAGTATCTCGGCGAGACCCCAGGTTCTCGCCCAACCACCCACTCACCCAGCCTTGGGTCCCAACGAAAATACGTCTTTACCAAGGACTGAAAACAGACCAACTCACCCAAAAGTACGACCTCACTGGGTGTTTTCACGCTCTCCTCAGCGACACGATCGACCTCAGTCATGAGACAGCGAACGAGGTCCACGTGCGCCCGTTCGACCTCGGGGATCTTGGGCGAGCTGCCAAAAACCAGTATGGTGGATTCCGCAAAGCTCTCGTACACTTTGACCATGTTCAGCAGTCCACCACGTGTCTTTTTGCTGGGACGGTTCTCCCGAAACGACTGGCTTATTTCCTCCTGCAAGGTCAAAAAAGGGAATCAGTTGGGGAGGCGGGAGGGAGGGCGCGGGGGTACGTATGCCGGCAACCCGGCGTGTTCGTTGGCACAGGCCTCAACTCACAACATGTCGTTTCAAGGCGCGTTTGGCCTCCAGTACACAGCGAGCCAGCAGTTGGCTCCAGCAGGAGCCCGATGAGGGGGCTGCCCGAGTCCTAGGACTCGCAGGTCCCGGTGTACTCTCAGATGCGGCCTTCTGTGCGTTTTGTTGCTGTTCCTGTAGCTGTGTCAGGACCAGGACCATGGAAATGGAGTATACGGAGCTGTGGCGTTCGCACAGCACGATAAACTCGGACATCTCCCGGGACAGCGAAGAGAAGAGCATTTGCATGCAATTGAGAGTGCTGGTTTCAGGCTGCAAAAGTAAGATTCAAAACAGGCGCGTGGCTACGTAAAAAGGGTTTTTGTTGCGTGGGAGGTCTACTATGCATCTAACAGGCAATACTGACCGTCTTGTCGTCCAAGCCAAAGAATTGCGTGATGAAAGTTTCTTCCCCATATATCAGCGAGCTCAACTGCAGCAGTATTCTTTCAGAATAACTATAATGGAGGACAGGAGGTTAATTAAATGCTCACGGTATATATATACGATAGTGTGTAGCTCACCGATCTGCTTAAGGAACAAGTATGTTCCGTTGTGCCCTGGAGCTCAGACTAGAGCCCTCGCAGGCGGTCGCATAGCGACATGTAGCATATGTTGATAATGTGGAACCGACAAAGACAAGGGAGACCGGAATGGCCATTTCTGGCTTATTAGCCGTCATCAGCCAGTCATACCAAATCCCAAGTGTGGCACACCTGGGATTCGAACATACTTGTTCCTTAAGCAGATCGGTGAGCAACACACTATCATCATATCCCCGATCGCAACCGACAAAAACAACGAGCCCGTGGCTCAATGGTAGAGCGTTCGACTCAAATACCAAATGGTCGCGGGTTCGAATCCCAGGTGTTCCACACTTGGGATTGGGTATGACTGGCTGATGACGGCTAATAAGCCAGAAATGGCCATTCCGGTTTCCCTTGTCTTTGTCTGTTCCACATTATCAATACATATATATATTGGCTTCCCGAAGCAAACAAGCTCCGTATGGGTGGCAAAGGTCACGAACAGGCAACCAATTACCAGGCCGAAGTTGGTCAAGTTATAATTGCAGAAAGGAGAGACAGAAAATATGGGTAGATTGATACAGTCTGTTTCGGGTTTACTCTACCTTCATTCAGCCAAGGCAAGGGAGACTGGACTGCTCATTTCTGCTTACTAGCCCTCGTCGGGCAGCCTTATCCAAACCCCAAGTTTGCAGGACCTTGTATTCGAACCCAGATTCTTTGGTAATTGAGCATTAAGTGGTCCAACACGCTACCGTTTAAGCACAGTCCCCTTGTCTCGTCGGTTTGGGTGGGGAATGTTAAAATATCATGGGGAGAGCGTTCAACTATCTTTTTTAAGGGACATGTTCATCCTACTACATATTATGTGTCATACACATGTTGCTTTGCCAGTTCATCGGAAATTATGAAAAAGTATGGAGTAAACGCTGGATATAAGAGTTACTATCACGTCTGATGGCGATTACGATGCAACCTGACTGCAAGCCGAAAAAATTTCCACGACAAAGAGAAGAATTCTCAAAAAATACTGCAATCACATCTACGCGTGCCACACACTCGAAGTCCAAACTTGAGGAAAACTCAGTCAAGGGGAGGGAGCCACCGATCCATTGGTTTCCCCAAGCAAACAAACTCCACCGAATGGATAGCAGACGTCTGGAATGGGGAACGGTGGAACTAGGTCAAGATATGATAGCGGGAGACTTATCGGCAGAAAAGATAAGTAAATCAACACAGTGCTTTCTCGGGCCCAATTCAGCCTTACATAAGCCAGCCGATCATAACTCTGATAACCACTTGAGACATAGTCTGCCGTACACAACTCTACAAGTCAGTTTATTAAATAAAAATTTGGTGTTCCTGAGCGGCTGACGGTGTTTTAGTGGGCAAATTGTATGCTTACCGGCTTGAATTGATTGAGTACGTTGCCAGAAGCCACAGAGAGCAAATTTCCGAATTCAACTTCCGGCCTTGCTCCATCGTCTGTTTTGCAACAAAAATATATTGAATATCAGAATTTTATAATACTCAAGTCAAGTAAATAATGATTATATTCATGCGGATATTGTTGGTTATTTGTAAACGCAAAATCCACAAGCCAGAAAACCTCTCCACAGAGATATGGCCGAACCGAGGATCCCTCGGATATCGACACCGTGCTCCGTTACCAGGGGACGGTTTTTGTGGCCCTGAGAAATTTGATGTTTAAATGTGAACCCAGTATAACCTGACCTGCTTCGGCAGGTCAACCCCTCATATGCAGAAAATCAACTGTTATAGTGCTCAAAGTCATTGGACAGCAATGGTCCCCATTTTAATATTGTGAACTAGCTGGGAACACCAAACTGCGCAGCTCAGGTGCGTGCGCACGCGACCGGAATTCGAGAGGTCCGTGTTTA
The DNA here is from genome assembly GCA_017591395.1 of Schistocephalus solidus. Lineage (NCBI taxonomy): Eukaryota > Metazoa > Platyhelminthes > Cestoda > Diphyllobothriidea > Diphyllobothriidae > Schistocephalus > Schistocephalus solidus. The sequence goes on from WEDG01003007.1 coordinate 156,737, forward strand.
GACTCCATCTCAGTCGATTGTTAAACATTTCAGTTCATAAAATTGCCCGGGGGTGTGGAATCGAGACCCGTCGCGTCGTTAAGTGACCTCATTAGCCATTATGCGTTTAAGTCAGCTGGCTGTCCAAGTATTCGGCTAGCAGTCGTCAAGGCAGACGGTGTATGCGCCTAAGGACTGTTTATACTTAAAAGCCAAAAAGAGTACTACAGTGAGCGGCAGAGCATTGAAATTGCACGTTACAATCCCGTAAGCTCGATGAGAAACACTCTCAAGTAACTTAAAAGTCTGCATCGATATGAGGCTAGAGCGTGTATTTGTGGTTTAATGATAGAACACTACTCTGACTGCTTGTTCCATTTTTTATGTAGAATTATTTCTTTTAGCGTAACTTGTCTTCGGTAATCAGAGACATTTGTCTACGAATCGGGGATCGTGAACTTTTTGCATAAAGTCTCGAAAAAGAGACAAATTTACGGCTAGTCGCCAGGGTAACAATTCAATGAAAGAAAGTGGAGACGCGAGCAATGGCTGCAAAAATCACATTCGATAAAAAATACTGCTTAAGTAGTATTTAATTGTTTATTAATTTTCCATGTCCCCATAAATTTAAATATACCTTATTGAAAATGTAAGCAGAAAATATCCGTTCTTTTGCTCACAAATAAATCAATCAATCAATCAACTGAGCTGTCGTTGCTATCAAGCAAATACCAAATAGAACTCACAAAATTTCACAATACACGAGGACTATATTACAGGATATAATGCGATTAGAATGGAAATTCTGAAATCTGTTTTCGATTCAAACAAATCATTTAAGTAGGATTGTTCTACTGATTATCTTGTAGCCTAATCCTAAGATATTTCAGCAACAGTAGAATGGCGGCTTTTGAACGACCTTCTTTCTGACCGCCGAAAAAATTATACACTGTGAAAAATGGCTACTTAAATACTATGTTTTCGTATTGATTTTCACTGTCCTTATAAATGCAAGCATATTTTATTGAAAAAAGCGCACAAAATATTTTTGGTTAGACTTCGTTGGTAGAAAATTGTGTCTTCTTCACATGTTATTCTTGAAGAAAGGGTTTATTTAGGTTTTAAAAAGTTCCCAATTATTAGATTTTTAAAACCGTGAAACATTTATTCACAATACATCGTATCCGTCAATTTAGTAACGTTGCCTATAATGTATACAACGTGATCCACATATATTGCAAAATATTGTGAAAAGTCTGTGACCTCTTCCTCGTAGCGTAGAGAAATGTGTGATTTTTCTTACGAAACATGTAGACACTATGTAGTTCGCAAAACTTGAACGCAATTGTAACGGCCGGTGGGGTTCAAAATTATTCGAAAATTTATACACTTTTTTAAACCGAAAGATACACTTTTTTCAAGTATAAAATTTTAAGAAGACGTAATTTGCTACCAACACGATTCTAAGAAACAATATTTTTGTGCATTTTTTCTAGAAAATATATTTGAATTTATAAGTAAAGTGAAAATCAAAGCGAAAAACCCATATCACTTAAGTAGCCATTTTTACAGTGTAGTTTTTGTCGGCGATCAGGAAGAAGTAAGTTCAAAAGCCGGAATCCTACTGTTAGAACAATACCTTGGGACTAGATTGCAAGATAATAAGTACAAAAGCCCTACTAAAGAGAATTTCTTTCGAAGCGAAAACACATTTCGGAATTTCGGTCGACAAATCAGTGTGGTATTTCAGCAACGGCGCGCCAAGACAGAGACGTTCCGTGGCAGTGCGCGATGAAATAAACAATCAAAAGGAACTGTTAATACTTAAAAGCCAAAAAGAGTACTACAGTGAGCGGCAGAGCATTGAAATTGCACGTTACAATCCCGTAAGCTCGATGAGAAACACCAACCGATTCTAAGAAACAATATTTTTGTGCATTTTTTCTAGAAAATATATTTGAATTTGTCAGTAAAGTGAAATCAAAGCGAAAAACCCATATCACTTAAGTAGCCATTTTTACAGTGTAGTTTTTGCCGGCGATCAGGAAGAAGAAAGTTCAAAAGCCGGAATCCTACTGTTAGAACAATACCAAATGGATAAAAATAAAAAGAGCCTTTTGCTTAGGTTTTTCTAATTTTAAAGAGCGACAAAATCATTAGAAAAAAAAACATTCTAATGAGGTTGTCACTTTAGCAGGCAACCGAAAATATATTCATTCAAAAAATGGTATTCTGGCGTAGGATGGTGCAACACAATGATCGGTATTCCAACGCCATTTATGTAATCCTGCGTAATCGAAAGCCCAGTTCAGAATTTCGGTAAACATTTGAGATCGATCATTGACTGTACTAGCTAATTCGAGGATATTAATCGACTCATTTTGTCTAGCGCTGCCCTGTGAGGTTCCACGGGTGTCCGGTGGAAAAATAACCAAGTAAACGTACGTTTGGAGGACTTCGATAAGCCAGCAATCGAACGCGAACCGATCTGAAATATTTCGTGGACAGTTCGGCCGAAGAAGATCTGCATCTTATCGATGTAGAGCTACAATTAAGAGGAAGCAAAAAGCCAGTCTTAGGTTCAATTTCCTCCAAAAACAGCAGCCTTATGGGGGAATATTACAGAGGCACCAATTCCCCAGTAAAGAAGAATATGAAGACTCAAGTCGGCAAGCATACGTTTTCGGTAATTTATCATCGGGTCTATACAGTTTCACAGATAATTAAAATATTAGAACTTGACAGAGGTCACAAGCATGTTATGGTTAATAATCATCGTTCCCACGCGGCCCGCATGGTGTGAGGTCGGCGTCTTGAGATCATTGGACTTGGGGGAGGGAGAATTAGGTGGGGTAGAGCGTAGGCGATATTTGGGAAGTCGAGTACGGGAAGTGTAGATCACTGTCCTCAAGAGATGGACGCGGCGTGTGATCACCACCTGAAGTCGGTGTCGGCCACGGAAGTCGGAGCGCCTGTACTAGCGTCTTCTGATAAAAAAAGCGCTGGATTCGCTATCTGTATAGCCACTTCTTCGGTTGTTGCTAGCAAAAGTTGGCGTAGACCTTTAGAGAACTTGACTACTGTACGGTAAACAACCTGAAAAGCTTCTTTAAAATTGACTCGGTGATTAGTATCGACTAGATGTGCAAGACTAAAACTCAAACTCGAGCTGGTTTGAGTTTTACCTATCCGGGCAGATATGTGTCCACGTAGCTTCTTTTCCAGGCACCTCGTTATACGGCTAATATATCCGGCTCAACTGGAGCAAGTGAATGAGTAAATCCACATCGATGTGGCCTTCAACGGGAGTTGGTCTTTACGTCCACACATCGCCCCGCCCCCAAGTGTAGGGGCGATAGCTCGTGAAAAATGCGCGCAGATTCGCGACTCCTTGTCGCTATCTTCAGACGTCGTTGATTGGTATCAACTAGATGTGCGAGAATAGAACTCGAAATCGATCTAGTTTCCCCGGGTACCCTCTCTTCAGGCGTCTCTTTGTGCGGCCAATATATACCGCTCCACAGGATATACAGTAGAAGACCTAACTCATGCAATTTCTGATCGAAATTGGAGTGAGTAGTTTAGTGTACATTTGTTTTCTAGAAGCAAGAAATGAATACAGCTTTGAAAATTATTTTTCACAAATTTCTGGCGTTTGCCATTAAAACGCAGTAATAAATTTTTTACCAGTATTTTGTTTTACTGCATCGAATATAAGACCCGTAAACAAAATACGTACAATCTAATGTGGACGTGGACTTTTAGAACAACCTACGGTAAATTGGAAGCAAGTGATAAGATACTTTTTTGTATAATCCGGGATATAGAAACGCAATGGGTAGAAGATTTGCATTTTGCACAAAATCTCGGTAAATATTCGTCCCCTCTTTTGTGCGTTGAACCTACATAACGCGGCAAAAACGCTCCAACATAAAGTGAGAAATGAGTTCTTCATTTTCAGCAGCAAATGAATCAGTTATTTTAAGGGAGGTCCAAAAAAATGGTCAAAATTTTACATTTTTAAATTGCCATAACCATGGAAAAAATGTAAACTGTGCATATACTCGTCAGCTTAATATGTACTTAAAGCGCTTTTTAACGATGTACCTTATTGTAGAAAGTGTTTCAAATGATCTTAGGCATATTAATGGTCGACTTTTTTCGAGGACGAAAAATTCTCCCGGCGATGAGTTTTCATCTTTGGATGAATCTACAAATATGACCCAAACCCCACCTGCATTATAAAGAGGATCCAAAAACTCACTACTTCGGTACATACTTTTGAGTAATGTTTTATTTGGCCAGGCGCTTGAAAACCCTGTAAAATCCTCAAGTATTCTCGGGCATTTCAAGGACGATCTTACAATAATTGTAATAAAATAGCAAAAAATCAATGAATAATTTTTTTTTAGAAAGAAACGTCCTTTTATTATGCACAAAATGACGTTTAAAGTTTTATCTTAAAATTCTGCATAACTTTATTTTTCACAAATACAACGATTTAGCACGTTTTTAAAATATGCCGCCTTTTAAAAAATGTTCATATTTTAGACGAAGTAATATTAATGCAACTATTTCCTTGTTGTAAATTCGCATAGATTAGTTCAATATTATTTCAAAGTTTTCGTACATGCGCAGGTGCCGGTTTGCGACTATTTATTCAAACACACACACACACACACACACTGTCAGTTCGACCGTCGTAGTCCGACGATGGGACGGTAACTTGCGCATGATTTAGTTTAAAGTGCGAGGGTGGTGATGGTGGTCCGGTCTTCTTGACTGTGCCATGAGACCGGGCTCAGGTGGGGGAGGAGAGACTATGGTAACGATGAGCGCCGCAGTTGGAAGGTTGCCAACTGACAATTACACTCAGACCTCGCATTTAGTCCAATGTGCGTTGTGTGGAGTGGCTGACCGGTGGTCTGTGAGTCAGGCTGCGATGGCTCCTTCTTAACGTGACATCTGGCTATCTCACACATGTGAGATGTAAGCCGTGCAACCCCCCTGTTGTGGGAAATCCTGGTGCTTGTGTTTGGGGGGCCAGATCGTGTACGTAGTACACGTAGACGAGGTCACCAGCAGCTGCGCCCACGTCCACATCAGACAACTGACCGGCTCGGACAGTGGTGTGACTGTGAGGGTAGGGGAGAGAGTGAGGTCGAGATCTCAGCGTATTTTCCTCACTATAAACAATCTGACGGGCTTGAAACTATCACGGTGCGCTAAAAGCCGTGGCTTGGAAGGTTGCCAACTGACGGGATAACTCGGACCGCGTGGTCAGCCCAATGTGTGTTTTGTGTGTGGTGGCTGACTGGCAGGCTGAGAGTCAGGCTGCAATGGCTCCTTCTTAATGTGGCCTTTATGGCACTCCCACTTCGTGAGATCCGAGCCAGGTGTGGTGGTACGCCGAGGGGCGGCTCCAGCCGCGCCAGCCACCTGCGTCCTCTCCCGCCTCCGGTCTTTTTGACTCTGTAATGACACCGGGTTCAGGTGGGGGAGGAGGAGAGAGTGCGGTAGCTGCAGCGCAAGGCTACTATCACTTAAAACTAATTCACGCGCATGTCACCGTCCCTGCACCACCCTTCCGTGGAGCATAAGGTGGACATAATCAAAATCGACCGTCGAACTATCGGTGGTGGTGGTGGTGGTGGTGGTGGTGGTGGTGGTGGTGGTGGTGGTGGTGGTGGTGGTGGTGGTGACGGCGGCGGCGGCGGTGGTTGCGGTGGGGGTGGTGGTTGCGGTGGTGGAGGGAACAGGTGATCAGTATGGGATGTGGTCTCTATGATGGTGGGAGTAATGGAATTGATGCCAGGAGTGAGGGTGGGGGAGTCAGAAGGAGGGTTGGCAGAATTTGACGTAGAAATTGGAATTGTCGGATTTTTGGTGCATTGCGTCCGAAGATGTCCAACCAGGCCGATTCGCGCGCGGAAGATGCGTTGACAGCGCGGGCATGTTGGCAGGGCCTGGGCATTGGCGGTGTTGGTCCGGGGCGCTGGTGACTTTCGTGCCGCTCTTTTGGCCTTGGCGGCGTCGATCCGGTTGGCCTCATAGATTGCTGAACCAGTCTTCACGGATCTTCTCCCGGCTGGTCTATCCTGGGTGAGGTCCTCCCAGGTCACCGGGTTAATTTGCAGTTGCTTCAGCGATTTCTTCAAAGTATCTTTGTAGCGTCGTTTTTGACCTCCCTGTCGGCGAGCACCCGTAGCGACATCAACGTAGAAATGTCGTTTGGGTAGTCGCTCGTCGTCCATTCTCGCCAGATGGCCGCTCCATCGCAGTTGCACTTGCCTCAGCATGGCGTGGATGCTGAGGATTCCGGTCCGCTCTAGGACTCCCGTGTGCGGGATCCTGTCTAGCCATCTCAGCTTCAGTATTCTGCGGAGGCAGCTGAGATGGAAGTGATTCAGCTTCTCGGCTTGGTTCGAGTAGACGGTCCAGGTCTCTACTACATAAAGGGGTGTCGTCAAGACGGCGGCCTTGTACATCTTCAGTTTGGTGTTCAAGTGAATACCATGGCGATTCCACACGGAGGCCTGCAGCCGGCCGAAGGCCTGACTAGCTTTGGAGATCCGTTGGGCAACCTCGTCATCGATTCTCGTTTTGCATGACAGTGGGCTTCCTAGATAAGCGAAGGTTTCCACATTTTTAAGTTGAGCTCCGTTGACATTGATTCGGAGAGCATTGTATTCCACGCTGGGTGGCGGTTGGTTCTTGACCACCGTTTTGGCTATATTGATTGTTAATCCAAAATTGGCGCAGCCTGCGGCGAAGAGATTCATGCTCCTTTGCATGTCCTCCTCCGTCACGGTGTTAAGGGTGCAGTCGTCCGCGAAGAGTAAGTTATGGACTGTAGTCATAGACACGCGCGTTGTGGCCTGCAGACGCCGACTGTTGAGAAGGTGCCCGTCATTTCTGTAGGCGATGCGGATCCCAGGCTGCTCATCGCGGTAGGCGTCCATCAGCATAGCAGAGAACATGCGACTGAAGAGGGTGGGGGCCAGTACGCAGCCCTGCTTCACTCCGTTGGTCACTTCGAATGCTTCGGATACCGTCCTGTTGTCAGTGACGCGCGCCGTCATCCCGTCATGAACCTGACGCATCATGTGCGTAACCCGCTCAGGACAGCCGAATTTATGCACGACTTTCCACAATCCGTCGCGATTCACCATGTTAAATGCTTTCGTCAGATCCACGAAGGTAGTGTAAAGGTGGGTTTGCATCCCATGGAAATTCTCTTGTAGCTGGTGGGGGCGAAGATCATGTCGGTTGTTCCACTGTGTTGTCGCAAGCCACATTGGCTTTCCGGGAGCAGGCCCTGCTGTAGGTGGCCGTTCAGACGATTGAGAAGGATACGGGCGAAGATCTTCCCGGCGATCTTGAGCAACGATATGCCTCTGTGGTTATCACAGAGTTGTCGGTTCTTCTTCCGCTTGTAGAGATGGACGATGGTCGTGTCTTTGAAATTCTGAGGAAATTGTCCTTGGCGCCACATCTCCTGGAAGAGTGTTGTGAGTTCTGCCATCAGCCGGGGCCCACTGTGCATGTAGACTTCCAGTTGGATTGCGTCAGATCCCGGTGCTTTCCCGCTGGAAATCTGCTGCATGGCCCTAATGGTTTCTTGTAGGGAAGGCGGCTGATCCAGGTCATTGTTGGTGCCCAATTGAGGGAGCCGGACAATGGCAGCATTGGAGATGGCTGATGAGCAATTAAGAACACTTCTAAATTGTTCGGCCCAGCGCTTCAGAATTTGCAATTTCTCTGTTAGCTGTGTTGTGCCGTTGGAGCTGAGCAGTGGTGCGGTTCCCTTGATGCAGGAGCCGTAGATGGCCTTGAGGGCTTTTGAAAAGTTTTTCATTTCATTACTGTCCGCTTGCCCCTGGATTTCCCCAGCCTTTCGGGCCATCCAGGTGTCCTGCATCTCCAGTAGTCGTTGCTGTACAAGACGGTAGCATCTGAAGAAGGCTGCATTTGTGGCGTCAGTTCGAAGGTTCGTGTAGGCTTTGTGTAGTCGATTCTTCTCAGCGAGTAAGTTGCTGATATCGGCGTCATTGTCGCCAAACACACTGTACACGTCGACGTTGCCTTCAAGGGGAATCGGTCTTTACCTCACAACAAGTATAGCAGGAGAGAGTTCGTGAAGAAAACGCGTAGTTTCGCTGCAGGGAAAACCGTCAAACGTGCTCCTACCAGTTCGCTTGGGGGGTCTTCTAAGAAAGGCAGTCTTATGAATGTGTCTTGTTTTTCTGTGGCGGCGCGCTCCTCAATATTCCGTGGGATGAAGCTCCCTGTCCTGTAGCTGCCGGAGCTCTGCTTCAACAGTTTTAGGAGAGAAGTTACGCCGCATTCTAGGTGTCAATCCCTTGTATAAAGTCCGTTTTATATTGAGGAGAACAAAGCTGTCAAAGTTCGTGTATTGTTCCGTCCAGGTCTGCTTTTGGAATACCCTACGCTGGATAGGTTCATCCTCTTGCCTGTATAGAAGGACATCAAGGAACGGGACCTCAGACTCTGCAAAAACTTTAGCGAGGGATGCGCACTGCGGTGTCGGTGTTATGATCTGCCAGGTAGTAGATGCCATTGACATATCAACCGTAAAATTCGAGGGCATTGATGGGATTCTTTTGAAACGGTCCAAGCGGCAGACCCATCGCCACGGCATTTGTCTGCCTGTATAGCTGGCCGTTGCAGAGAAACTGCCCATTTTATGTGCACCGATAAAGTAGTTCTTAGCGGGTTTCCAAGGGCATACCTATCTGGCATTTCGTGCCCCGAATAACACCACAGATTTAGTTTATGGTAGACGAATATTGCCGGCAAAGACCAGGGAGGCTGGAATGGCCATTTCTGACTTATCATCCATCATCAGCCAGTCATATCCAACCCCAGGTGGTGCACCAGCCGGGGATAGAACACGTGACCTGTTGATCAGAAGTCCAAAGCTTGAGCCTCGGGTGCCGTAACACTTCGAGTTGGGTATGGCTGGCTGATGACGGCTAATAAGCCAGAAATGGCCATTCTGATCTCCCTTCTCTTTGCCGGTAATGTTATAATGCTTGGATTGTCCGTGTTGAAAACTTCGGCGGCCTCGGTGACAGTAAAGGGAAGGCTTCAGGACAGCCAACTTTCTAACCACACGAGTTACGAGGTCCACCGGGAGCCATGAGGTTAATTGTATTATGTCCAAATTTCCATCGCGACGACCAATCCTCTGTTGCTTGGGGGTTTACGTGACCTAGGCTTTTGTGTAAACACTCTGAAGTGGGTCCCAGTGACAGTTTGAACTTCGATTTCGACTATTTCCACTGTTTACTCAACAGTCAGGTGGTGCAGGGATGGTGACTTGCGTGCGAGTTCGTTTTAAGTGATAGTAGACTTGCGTTGAAGCTACCACACTCTTTCTTTCTCTTTTTCTCTTCCGCCACCCATTTGTGCCCGGGGTCCAGGAAGAGTCAAGAAAACCGGAGGCGGGGTCGGGTGCAGATGATTTCTCCTAGCACTGGTCCATTGACACGCAACCCCCGTCCAGTCACAATGAAGGAACACTGAGTATGGGCTTCCTCGATAGCCGGGTCTTCTTCCTCTTCGTCTGCAGGATGCATCACTCCCGACCACAAAGAGGGTTTGCACGTATAGCTGCTACTATAACTTTATTCCTAACCTAACAGTTACTTTTCAAGAAGCAAAATTGGTAGAGATGGCGGCCTAAACAGGACACGGAAATAGGAACGCCCCGCCCACTTTAAATAGGCGGTTTTACGATAACTTCCAAGAGGGTAAATAGTTCCGTGTCGTCTTCATCTCACGTGTCCTTGTCGGCGTTCCTCCCAGCATATGTTGCTGCCCACTTCGCGCAGAAAAGTCTCGAGATGCCTTTGAGACAGCCAATCACAGGCGCCCACAAACTGCTGTAACCAAATTAACTGATGAAGCTGATACTGACATTCGGTCAGATCCATGTCACCATAGCGGACAGACGCGCGGGCAGGCCCAGAGCTTGCCACGCTAAGGAGCCTCTGAGCACCACCGAGTTTCTGTACAGAATTCTACTGGTGTCTTTCGCTGTCTCCTCCAAAGTGGAACTGAGCCTGATGGTTGTAGTGCACTCTCACCATAGACAGACTATTTGGAGGCACAAATAAAGACCTAAAAGTCCTTTGGCGGTCAGAGTTGGAGCCTACTTACTTACTACTTGTACTTGTTACGGCTGCCTGATCTAGCCGGCCTCGATTATGTCACGGAGTGTGCTCCGCCACGCCACGGTGATGTCACGGATTTTGCCTCTCCAGGCGTGACCATCCGCGGTAGCAGACCTGGACAGTTCAATTCAATTTCTTCGCCAACGACGTAGAACGAATACCGAAGGTCCTAGAATAACTTCCGTGTCTTAACGAACTGTGTCAAGCCAGATTTTGACCTGACCCGTCTTCGATGCCGCCAAGGGTGGCCGGATCACTGAGCTCGTGAGGTGGTTGAAGAAGAACGTGCCCAAACCACCTCATTCGTCGAACCTACGACCTGTTTGTCAGAAGTCTAACGTTCTAACCATTTTCAATCTGCCTTTAATACTACTACTACTACTAGCCGCTGTGCGGCTGTTCGTGGGGCTAGAGAATGAGCCCCAAGGCAGAGCGGAACGAGTGAGTTCCGTCAGCGATCGGTGAGCGTCCGTCAATGAATGTCCACAGAAGAATTATTAACCCCTCGTAACCGTTTTTTCTGCTCCTGCATACCGGCACCTTCTGTCCACGGACCTTCTTGTTCGAAAACATCAGCAGTGCATCTCATCTGCGGCAAGATTTCTCCTCTGGCAAGAGATTATGTTGGAGGAGATACTGTTTTTTCACTGCGCACCACTTCAGTAGAAAACTCTAGTAACAAGACTTTGAAAGGTAGGCTGAAGTAGGAACAAAAAATGAAGGTGGGAATCACGCCACAGCAGCGTCTCTAATTGTATCGGCACGTGGGCGGCCGCGACTACCCGAGTGCGCACGTGCGTGCGTGTGGAAATCGGTCGAGTGGCTGCAAGGTCAGCGAGGCGAGCGTGAATGGACTTGGGCGCAGCGGAACGCGGAACAAAGGCGCCAGACCTCACAAACACGCCTGCCGACAACAGGGCCTTTGGTTTCTTATTTGGTCCGATAGGGTTATGTTGCCAAGCCATTTTAAGTCCTGCCTAAGCGCCTGGGTCATGTGAGAGCGATTGATATGCGTAACCAACCGGACCGACCAACCATATAGTGGACCAATTTGTCGATGAGCGCTCACTGATCGCTAACGGAACTCATTTGTTCTACTCTGCCTTAGGTTCTACTCTCGAGCCCTGCAAGAAGTCGCACAGTGGACAATAGTAGTAAAAGTAGATTAAAAATGCCACCAAAAACAAGGGGAATTGAAATGGCCATTTCTGACTCATTAGGCGTCATCAGCCAGCCATACCCAACCCCAGGGGCTGCCTCAGCCGAGGCTCGAACCCGCGACCTGTTTGTCAGAAGTCCAACGCTCTAACCATTTGTAACGAACCACAGTTCCGACAGAATTATTTAAATGGACTGGGAGCACTTTTCGCGCGGATCCCGGGTGGGAATGGAGTGATCAAATGTCGATGAAGATGCCGGTGCCCCCTTCCACTTTCGAACGCTGACCCCCGTCCCCACGATTGCCATTGCCGCTTATCGAATCATGATCATCCGCTCAATGTTAGCATCCCTTCATCCCGACCCTGCAGTTGCCCACAGCGTTGCACTCCCCACCGGTTATCCAAAGAACATGACAGTATTCCCCCCACTCCAAAAGGGACACAGCTTCATGTAACGCTCCCTTCCTTATTTTCTATCGTGCCCTTTCATACCTTAATATCCTTCTTATTAGTAGAATCCATACATTTCTGTCGTTCCTTCTAATGACTGTTGCGTTTGAGTGATCGGCATGGCGCTTAGAGACCCTGTTCAAAGCGCGCATCGTCTAATAACGACTACAGGTGCGTTACTCGCCCGTGTGTGTGCCAACCTCGAAGTCCTCGGCCGCTACACATTGAGCCACGGGGCCGTTGTCTTGCCGGTTTCGATCGGGAATATTAACATTCATAGATGAACGCTCACCGATCGATAAAGGAAGTCACTTGTTCCGTTCTACCCTGGGGTTCACACTCGAGCCCTGCCAGCAGCCGCACAGCGGCTAGTAGTAGAATAGGCGGATGAATATTTCCGACAAAGACAAGTGAGATTGGAATGGCCATTTCTAGCTTATTAGCCGCCACCAGACAGTCATACCTGGGTCGTGTGCGGGCGAGTGATATGAGTAACCAACCGGAACGACCGACCATACCTTGGACCAATCAGCACACACTGAATTATCGATAGGCTCCAAAGCTGGAGACCATAATTACCCTCTACCCATTCCTGAATTTGCAACCGGATGACAAGTAACCATTTGCGTCGGCATCTCGCGGGTGAGGTAGCTTAGCCCCGTGCGGCGTCACGTCGGCCCCAGGCGGACCGTTAGACCGGACTGCCTAGCCTCGCCCGCCTCACTGTCCTGATTTATGATTTGAAGTAGTTCCCCTACGCAAGTAAGCGGAGTGGTGGTCCTAGAGAATTGACTAGTCGCGTTTGGCTTGTGTGGAGCCCTGCAGTCAAACGGTTCCGAAGGAAAACGTTTACTGGTCCGGATGGCCAGCAATGACCCAGCAGCATGATGTGAGAGTGCTCGGTAGGAATTAGATGCATGTCCTACCCCCAAACTATGAAGCAAGGTCATCGATGGTACGTAAATTTTGGTAATGGGATTTTATGGGTGGGGTCTTCCAAGACAGGAAATGTGTAGGTCTAAAGTAGTAAGAGTTAAAATTCGCAATTTTGCCGTCCGCTTATATTAGTACCCTAAAGAAGAGCCAAGATAAACCCCCATAAAATAAAATATTCCCAAAATATCTACCACTTACTGGATTCAAGAAAGTTGAAGTAACATGTCTATACGATACTGACAGCAGAGATAGTAGCTATAATCGCAGACACGCGTTTCACTGATATTCTACCCCTACGAAGGGTTCGGAGCATCAGTGGGCCGCCCAGCATTCCCCGTGGGCTATCTGGTAGATACGTCAGTTTGGACATTGCTACCTTTTAATTTCCTCAGAAATTAATCAGTTGAGATACTTATAGCCTAGCGAGTGTGTGTTTGCTCTGTGTCGCCTGCAGCCGATCGGGGAATGATTGGTTGGTACCAAGGCGCAGGCGGCTCGAGCAAAAAATCGACCAGGAGCGTGATGCAGACAGGAGAGCGCGTGTAATTGGTCGAGCTGGCGACCACTTGAGCGGACTGCCAGAAGTGGACACAGTGGTAACTTGCGAGCGAATTCGCCTGTAGTTTGGCCTCTATGGCACGCCCACTCAGATAGAATCCGAAAAGCTTCCCCCCTTCTTGTTTTGTGTGAAAACCTGGTCTTCCGTGCACGTACCAGCCGTGTGTGGCACGCGTAGACGGGCCCGAGCCCGTCTTCGGTATTCTTGACAATGGGCGCAGGTCGGTGACAGAGTGCGGTAGATGCTGCGCTAGTCACTATCCTGCGCTCGCCATGCTGTGGGGCACACGGTAAGGACGGCCGAACCCTTCAATGAGCGAAACATGTGTTATATTCATCTCACTTCACACTTTTACATATTCGCCAAGCTTCCGTGGCAGGACAGGATCGAAAACCGGAGATTTGTGTGAACGCAGTGCTGACAAGATCCAACGGGCCGTCTACGTGTTCCAACCACGATCTGATCGATAACTCCAAACTACCGTGCTTCAGTGAGGGGTCTCTCGAGTACCACAGAAGCTAGATTCTTGCAAAAGCCATAATTTGAAAGACCCACTGAAGGCTGACTCTGTTGTCTCCGCTATCAAGCTTTCAAGCTACGGCTATTAACTTTTCCGTGTTAGCTGCAAAATTTGTTGAAAAATTTGCGATTTACTGCTGGATCCAGACCGGATGAACTTTACGCCCCTCTCCCACACACCAGTGGCCAGTCCAGTTGACTGGTGTCCGGGTTGGGCACATTGGCTGATACGAAGTGGATCTGCCGTCTACGCGTGCCACACATGGGATTGGTGGGCACAAATTGCAGGCCCTAGGTTCCGGGGATCTTTAGCCATCATGGCAGAAGGCAATGTCATGAGCGTCATCGAACCTGAACATTTTGACACCAGATAACGGAAAAAGACCCCCTGAAAAATTCCATCGTCGATGTGCTTGACTCGAGTGTACGACAGGTTGTCTCCTACGTACACTAGGTATTTTTTATATCTGTCTCTCCCTCTCTCCTTCTCCCTTTCCCTCGCCCTCTCTCCCCCTTCCGCCTCTCTTCCTCCCCCTCCCTCCCTCCCTCTCCCACTCTACTTCTCCCTACGCCTCTCTCTCTCTCACACATTCTCTCTTTTTCTCTCGCTCTCTATCTTTTTCGCTCATTGTCGTCCCTTCCTCCGTTCTTCCGTCCTGATCTCCTCCCCCTTTCTCCCCTCTCGGCCTTCCTTCGTCCCCTTTCCCTACGTTCGATGACTGTTATTGTCGATTCCGCTGCTAGTTAGAGTCGGTTTCAACTCGAGATGGCATATGAAATGGTGTGACCCACCTGTCTGAGCTCCCGAAGCACGTCTGGTCTGTTGGCCTGCAACCAGCCGCCCACTAGGGGTGAGAGGTGCAGCATCTCAGAGCGCTCGGCCACCAACAGATCCATAGCCTGAGCCATGGAGGAGCCGCCACCACCACTTGAGATAGAGAGTACGGACTTGGAGCCACTGACGTTTAACAAACTGCCCCCAAGGTTGCCGCGCGAGAGATGCAGATGGTGTTTGGAAGAGGAGGAAGAGCCAGCCAGACCGAGAGATGAGCCCGAGGTGGCGGAGTAGGAGCCTTCATTTGCACCGGCAGGTGTGATGCGCAGGAGTTGATCGCAGAATCGGAGGACCATGTTATTGATCTGGCGGGCCAGGTTTCGGGCAAAGCTGTCGCGCAGGGAAAGTAACTCCTGGGATTTTTCGGAGACCGCCTGTAGATGTTCCTCGCCTGGAGTATCGGGGTGGGGGGAGGGAAGGGGAGAAGGCGTTTATCTGTGTTTGGAATTTAATCTAGTTTGGATAAAAGCCTTTGTTGATATTAGCGAAAAAAATAAGGGAGACCGGAGGAACGGTTTCTGGCTTATTTGCCATCATCAGCCAGCTATACACAAACCCCAGGCGGAGAAGAGTAAAACTAGGTTTACCAAGAGCATATGCTGTTTAGACCAACTCTGTTAATTGCCTGGCCTTAGATTAATTCCTGTTACCCCTATGTGCCTGCAGAAATTGCAGTTTTTGAGTTGTTTTGGGGTTTATTGGAAGCGAAAGAAAGGCTAGACCTCTGAACTTCTCTTCTGTTCAGCTTGCAGATAAAATGCGGCAAAAGTCAAGAGGGAAAGAACAGAAACATGATGACGTACATGAAAGCTTTGCTGGAACTGGTAGGTTTCAGTCGCAACTATATTTGCTACTTTGTGTGCTGTTAGGAATGTGAAGTCCTTGACAGATGTGAAACGGTGGTGTACTACTGTGGAGGTCAAGGTTTTTCTTGAATACTTGACATTGCATTGTCCTTCAGCAGAGCGTTTCCACACCTTTAGATGCGACACATCCCCGCACAGTTTAAATTGATGCCCACGTAGGTTGGTTGTGGTGGATATCTCACAGCAATGCTCGCAAGTAAGGTAGAATGCTGGGGCTCGGACGATTCGGAACGTCAATTCGCCCTCCCCCCCCACCCCCCCCCCAGGTATTCGCCTACGTGTTATGGAGAGAAGATTCAGCAAAGAAACTAGGGCCTGAACCGGCTTTGTGAACCTTTACGAGTGTAGCGCTGTCTTTCCGAGCCCATGGTTTCCAAGCCTAGATAACGTATTGCAGTTGCGGACGTACAACTGTTCTGTATGCCTTAGTAAAACAGTCTCTTATCAAAGTGTTGGGAATGTTTGCGTGCCCCCTAAACGGGTTACGTGGTAGATGCGTTGGACCAACACGGGGGCCAAATCAGGGCATGGCATGCGTTATTCGGGTTGCGCTCCCATAACAAATGCCGAACATGGAGGTGTGGTGGCGCGCCTAGGGGCGGCTAGGACTTATGGGACCCAGCCGCGCCAGCCACCTGCGTCCTCTCCCGCCTCCGGTCTTCTTGACTCTGTCTTGACACCGGGCTCAGGTGGGGGAGGAGGAGAGAGTGCGGTAGATGCAGCGCAAGTCTACTATCACTTTAAACTAAATCACGCGCAAGTCACCGTCCCTGCTCCACTTTCCCATGGAGCATACGGTGGACATCGTCGGACTACGACGGTCGAACTGTCGGGAATGCCTGCATTTCCACGACGAGTCAACCTCGCGGAAAAGCACGTCCGCGTGTCTCCAACGCTGCATGCCATGAACATGCGCCCGACAGCGTCCGGTACTTGCTGCAGCCGCAGTGTACCCCTCATATCTGATTGGTCCGCGAGAAGTCGCTTGGCTCTCCTTTTTCTTCTTCTTAAAGTGGATTGGACAGAACATAACCAAGCTAAACGGGACGCTATACAGACGCAGATTTTGATGTCAGATGATGAATACACTTTCCACTTAGCTGATCGCGTTCTCTTGCTCTACCGTGTTGGGGTTGGGACAGCCGTCGATCAAGCATACGCATCGTGAGGGCACGCTTGATGAGGAATGGTGATGCCATCTCTTAACCGGTGACCTTTGAGTGGTGTGGTAATGAATTTAGGGCAGCCCATGGGTCCCTTTTGCGGTTATATTTCCTCGAATAGCAGTGGTAGGTTCTGTTGTCCTAAAACCGAGGTTTGCCAGACCAAAGAAGGTGGCACTTGCATACGTTGGTCTAAGGACAGAAGTCACTTTCTTGACTAATGTGGTATTCGCAAATGTTTCGCAGCCGATTCGGTTTTAATAGTGCTCCAAAGTTTGACATCACCCACAAATAGCCGCCGGAAGCAGTCATCAATGAATATGACAAACAAGGTTGTTCTTTTGAGCTTTTTGGTTTGGTCGACCCAACGCCACTCTTTTTTTTGACGCAGGAAAACTTCCGACGGCAACTTTCAACCAATGGTAGGGCGTTGCTCTTTAAAATCCACTGACTCGGATTATTCTTTATTCTTCTCATTAATAATAATTCTAATGAGTTAATAGATTACAACGCCGTGCTAAATATCTAGGTCTTGGAAGGTTGTCAACCGACGAGATAACTCGGTCCCTTAACCATACATGTAGGGTTACTAGACTGTGAGAACATGTCGTGTGTGGGTGACTAGCTCGAGGACTGCGAGTGATGCTCAGTGGCTCTGCAGCACTTCCATCAGATGGGATCCTAACCAACTCTTTCCGTAAACACCTGGCACACCTGTGAGACCAGGTCGTGTGTGGCACGCGTAGAGTTTGCCAATCAACTTCTTGTCTATCATTACGCCCGAGCCTACCTTCGGTCGTATTGCCATCAGAGCCAGGTGGGTGAGGAATTTTAGTGTGAGATAGATGCTTCACAAGTCTGTTCCATTGTGAACTACCTCACGCGCAAATGACTGGTGCTGCGCCCGCTCTGAGGGGAACACGGTGGAGGTCGTCAAACAAGTAGCCAAGGTGCGTGATGGCCCAATACTCAAAGGCGGTGACGGTAAATAGGTCGAAATGTCCTTCAAACCACGGACCAAAGAGGCTGTTTTCCCACACACGACAGTTCGACCGTCGTAGTCCGACGATGTCCACTGTATGCTCCACACCATGGTGGAGCAGGGACGGTGACTTGCGCGTGGATTAATTTTAAGTGATAGTAGCCTTTCGCTGCAGCTACCGCACTCTCTCCTCCTCCCCCACCTGAGTCCAGATGTCATGACAGAAGCAAGAAGACCGGAGGCGGGATGAGACACCGGTTGCTGGCGCGGCCGGAGCCACCCCTGGGCGCACCACCACACCTGGCTCCGATCCCACGGAGTGGGAGTGCCATAAAGCCACATCAAGGAGTCAATGTAGCTTGACTCTCAGTCCGCCAGTCAGCCACTCCACACAAAGCACGCACTTGGCTGACCACTCGGTCCCAGTTATCCCGACAGTCGGCAGGGCAATGTGGAAGTCAAGTGGACGTACCGTTCATTTTTTCCGATGTCAACAGAGCATCCAGACTGTCAGCTGCCTCTTTGCAACGTTCAATGCCGTCTTCTGTGGAGAGATCAACACCCTCGAGAGTAGCCAAGACACCTGAATTTAGGGACAATTTAGAAACGAGGTGTTCTAGGGTCTCTAGCAGAAGGCGCCGGTTGTCACTGGTTATCTGGGCCAGTTGATCACGATCCTGCAGGCCCGACATAGACTCCTCTACATCCTAAATTTAAAAGTGAAAGTTAGTTAGCTACGGTTATGTACAAACAACTTTCTTCTTAAGGAACGAGTTCCAATAAAAGTAAAACGGAGCCATGGCACAGACGACCCAGATGCCCTGATACTCGATTCCGCAGTATTTAAATTGTACATGAATTACTACTCGGGAGTTTTTAACAGCCATATGACTGCGTCTTTAAGTTTGCGGTGGTTGGAAAAGTGTTCCTTGGAAAACATAGAGATTGCGTCTTTCATGACAAACCCTAGGATAAATAAGTTTAACTCAGGTAAATACTCAACTGAACATGTTGAAGGCTTTCATAGTACTTTTGTAGAAGCAGTTGCCTTTGTAAGAAGAACCTGAGAAGGCAAAAACAATCTCCCTGAGAAGGCGATTAAGAGTACGTTCAAAGATCGAACACTACCTAACAGTGTGCACTCAACCGCCAGAGTAAGTAACCCTGTCAACGAGTCAGTTCTCCTAACAGTTTGCATGTAAGTTCAGCACACTGTGATTTAGGAACTCTTAGACCAGTGCTCATCAAAGTCGGACGGAAACTCTAATATCTGCCCAATTCGATCAGTACTCTAGGAGTTGTCGAGCGAGAATTCTGAAAGAAGAAGGTAGCAATATCAATGAGTTTGAATGTGACGTAGAGCGTATACTAGTTATGTGCTTGTAGTCAGAGAAAATTTATATCAGCGAGATATTTCAGTCCATTTAAACATGCAGTTGCTCCCTTGGCGGTATTCAGAGGCGCAAACGATCGTTTTCGCTGCATTAACATAAACAGGACAACCGTGTGCTGAAGGAGACAGTGTTCACGGTAAATGTAGATTTCAGTTGAAATAAACACAGCTACTATTAACAAATAAGTAATGTTTCTTTTTGTAACTCAATAAGAGCGCGTTTGGAAGTACAGCTACTCTCGTAAGAGGCAAAACGTTCAATGGGAGGTGAGGCAATAAGTCTTCCCTACTAGAACGCAGTTTGTTAGCAAAATGCCCTCATTTTTCGGCAACGACAGTTTTTTTAGCTACAAAAATTTGACAGAGATGGAATTAATGCCGGTGTCAACTCTAGTGATTTGGTGTCCTCAAGGAGCCATGATGTATCCTGCACACTCACACGCACTCATGCACACTGCACAAACGTTCATTCAGTGATTTGCATATATGCCCTCCCTCTCACAGTGGGTAGCCTGTTGGCTTGAAGTTGCGCTCAAGCGTACACATTTGTTACCTACCGATCTGCACTACTCATGCCTCCGCTTGTTACCCGCAGGTCAGGGGTCTGCCAACGTCTGTCTGGATGCGGAAGCTTCCGACCTTAAGCGAAGGTTAACTGCAAAATATATGAGTGCTCAGGTCTACCAAATAAGTTGTCGCATGCTTTTCAGATTTAATTCCTTCTGGTCGTGGCTAGATACAGATCTGGCAATAAAAGGGTTAGCAGCCCTTACGGTACCAAGCTGTTCACTGTGAAATAGGGTTTTACCAGCCATCGTACAAGACCGTCCTGAAACAGATGTGCCTCAGGTTTAAGACGAGGATGTCGACAGTGTATTCAAGAACTGGTCAAAACCATCTCTTCATCAGTCTCGCTGCCGGAATGAGATGGTGTTACTGAGGAATGTGGATAAAGTGACAATGCAGAAGGAAGTGGCGACAAGGGACAAGGAAGACTGGAATGGTCAGTTTGGGCTTATTAGACATCGTCAGCTAGTTGTACCCAACCCGTGATTCTGTGTAACCTGGTATTTGAACCCGGGATCTTTCCTCAGTGAGTGCTGATAAATCCAATGCTATTGATCCACGCGTACATTGTCATTTGGGTCCAATGGAGCATATTCACGATCGTAGGAAGGGGTGTTCATCAATCGGGTCCTGTTGCGTCTTGCGATTCAGCCTAAAGCCCTAGCAGTTGCTGGTATATCGATCGGTAATATATGAGGAAGGAATAATGGCAAAGACAAGGTAGGCGGGGATAGCCACTGCTGGTGTATTAGCCATCATCAGCCGGTGAATATGAGCATTACCTGGGGTGTATGGGGTGTCTAGCTAGGGGTTCCGCTTTGAAGATTTCAGCAGGTGCATGTGGTATCTACTTCTCATGTCCCCTAACTGACGACCAACTCCCATCTATGGCTCCCCGAAGTTAGGCTCTATCTAGCGACCACACTCCCGTGACCGCCTCGACTAGCGGGCTATAGAGGATGGGGTTGTCCCCGCACCCGATATTTCTGCTCCCTCTTCCCTTTACATTCATCTCCCTCCCTCCCCTCCTCCCCCCACTCCTCCCCACGTTCAAAAAGTCCTACAGAGAAGGCGACATGCAATCCCGTAGGGACACATGGTAACTCAGGTCAGTCTCCATTAAACGAAACCTTGACCTATTGTTGAGTTCGGCAGCCGTCTGGTATGTCTCAGCAGTCCTATTCAGAGATAGCATTAGTTACCCCCTTAACGGGACGGGACGGCCGGGTCTCGCGTCCACGGAATGCTGGTGTGCGCCTGCTCACTCTAGCAGTCTGTAATATTCGTTCCCTTTTGGATGCTAAGAGCAGCAAACGAATTAAACTGAGAACGACGCTATTCGCTCGGGAACTGGCGTTCCACAAGATGGATATCGGTGCTAGACCCGATTCTCTGAACAGAGTCAGCTGGAGTTGGCAGGTGCCGGTTACACCTTCTTCCAGAGCAGCCGCCCAAAAGCAGGGCGATGTGGCGCCGGCGCGACCTTTGCCGCCGGAATGACATCGTGGGACGACTGCCTTGTCTACCACATGACATAAACGAGTGGTTTAAGACGCTACGTCTAGCTCTTCAGGGAGACAACATCGCCATCATTATCAGCGACTACATTCAACAATGAACAGTTCCGATGAGACGAAGACCAAATTCTACAAGAACTTCCACGCCCTCTTGGCGTCTGTACCGAAGGCGGACAAACGAGACTTCAACGCCCGCATTGAGGCGGACCACGCTGCCTGGCAAGGAGGGCTGTGTCCCGATGGTTTCGGTGGCCTCCTTCTTCTGCGAACCTGTGCGGAACACCGTCTCCTGCTGACCAACACCTTCTTCCGCCTTTTCGACCCGGGAGAAGGCCACGTGGATGCACCCTCGGTCACGGCGCTGGCAGCTGCTGGACTATGTTCTCGTCCGGAAGCGAGGTCGACAGGACGTGCTGGTGACCAGGGGATCTGTGACGTCTACGGCTGGAAGGATCACTGCCTCGTTGTCTCCAATGGGGAGTCTTCCACTGCAAGCTCGCAGTAGACCACAAGATGAGGGACTACCAGGTATGTTAAGTACTGTTCCCCTTACGTGATCTGCTCATCGCTTCAATTTCAGTAATTAACTAGCCTAGCACCTGGAAGAACTAAATGCACGGTCCCCGTGGAGATAAAGTTGCGCCAAGCGCGGAATGCCAGCCCTTCACCACCCTAGACATCCTCGGTCGCCCATGCCGTCAAAATCAGGATAAGTTTTGACGAAAATGACGAAGAAATTTGCAATCTGCTCGCCGGCAATTATAGGCTGCACAGATCGTACCTTAATTGTCATACCGACGCCTCCTTCTTCAGATGTATCCACTGGGACCAACAAGGACTGTGGGAGGTACGGTATATAAGGCTGACGAAAACCAATAATACTCGGATCGCATCAAAGTTAAAAACCTCTTCGCTTCCAGCAAAGCAGCCTACGCCCGGCGATGAGATTATGGCGCGCGTCACGGACAATGGGACGGTCTCATTAAGCATTCGCAGTGAAGCAGGGCTGCGTACTCGGGCAAATTTTCTTAAATATCATGTTGGCTGCCATGCTACGGGACATATTACGTGACGAGCATCCTGAGATCCGTATCTACTACAGGTCCGATGGCAATCTTCTTACTAACCTGTGAATGCAGGCCTCAACGCGTCTAACCACAGCTACTGTCCACGACCTGCTCTTAGCGGGCGACTCCGGGGTCGATACCACGACGGAACCGGATATTTGACGGTACATGGACCTTGTCGCCGCCGTTTGCTCCAACTTCGGGCAAACGGTGGTCATGCATCAGCCGTCACTTGCATCAGATTCAGCGGCAGTCAACCCAAAATGCGGACAATTTCGCCTAGTTAACAGCATGCTCTCACAACGTATGAAAATTGGCAGCGAACGAGTCCACTGGATCTTGAAAGCTAGCCAGGACTTTGACCAGCTTCAAGCTTTATTTTGGAATCGACGAGGCCTTCTTCTTAACACCAAACTTCAGATGCACAAAACCGTCGTCTTAACAACACCGCTATTTGGGGCGGAGGCCTGGACTGTCGCAATCACTCCCATCTCATCTGTCTATGTAGAATACAAGGGCTGAGATAGCAGAACAAGATACTGGGCATTGAAGTACTGGAACAACTATACATTCTGAGTATGCACGCTCTAATGAGGTAAATTTCACTGCGATGTAGCGGCTGCCTCGGTGGATATACGACAAGCGCCTGACTCTTCGACGGCTACGAAGCTGCGGGTGCTCGGCGACAAGGAGGACAAAAAACGCTACAAGAACACCTTGAAAAACTTCCTCAAACACCAATAAATCAACCCCAGGAGACCTGGGAGGACTTCCCCAGGATCGACTAACCTGGAGAAGAGCTGTGAGGACAGCAGGCGCAATCTACGAAGCCAACCGGATCGCCGCTGACAGAGACCAAATAGTGACCCACAATTCTCAAGCCCCTCCGGCCAACACCATCAACACTCACCCCTATAACATGCCCACGCTGTCAACGAATATTCCACGCACCAATCGGCTTCCTGGGACACCTCGGGACCCGATGTAACAAAAACCCGACCACTCCACCTGCTGCCCCAGCAAACGCCCAAATCGTCACCTTCGCACAAACCCAGACGGCGATCACCAATGCCATTGGTCATCCTACTCCTGATTTCCCACCGCCACCGCAGTCGATGTCGTCGACCCCCAAAAACTCTCCAACGACAACGACTATCGCCTTTCACATTCTCGACGGCCCACTCAACATCAAAATGGACTCCCATCTCACCCTACTTTCCTTGTGATCGCACATTAACCTCACGCATCCGCCTGGTCGGTCACTTGCAAATCCATCGCACCGAGACCGGCGCATCAGTGGCTGTTGCCATCACCTCGACTACCCACATTGCCCTCGCACATGCAGCCACCGTATGAACCTACTTGGTCACATGCACCTCCATGAAAACCTGTAGTAGTCCACCGTAGACTAAACCAGATCACCACATATTTCCCCATCAGCGCATGTACTACACATGAACACGTCAGACTTCGAAAACCAGAGGCAGGAAATCGGAATCTCTCTTGTAAAGCGAATTTTGCGGCTCCCTCTCCATGTGAACTCTCTGCCATATAAGAGATCGGAGAAATGCATCCCCCCTTCGTGTGAAATCTCGGTGTGTTGCGTGGGGGCAGGTAGTGTGTGTGGCACGCGCAGACGGGCTGTTATATAGCTCAATCAGCCATCCCTTTCAATGTCAACAGCAGCTGGGTAACCGGCTCGGACAATTGATTGGTTCACGGGGATGGGAAAAGAGATTGAGGTTGACTCTCTCAGCACATATTCCTCACCATAAAAAAACTGACGCGCTTGAAGCTATCGCGGTACGACAAAAGCCCTGGCTTCGAAGGTTGCAAACTGGCAGGATAACCGGGACTTCGCAATCATCCCTATGTGCGTTTGTGTGGAATGACTGACTGTCGGACTTAGAGTCAGGCTGCATCCTCACCACGCCTACTGCTTTGTCGTCGTGAGAAACTGCGATCGTGCAACCTCCTCCGCACGTTCCTAAGACAACAGGAACATCAGCATGATTGTGTCTGCCTAACTTCAGGTCGGTTCACGGGTGGCAGACAGCATCGCTAATGGATGTTCAAATACTAGAAGTCTAAATCGGTTCGGTGGATAAATCATCCCGCGTGTGGCACGTAACGACGTAGAAAAACTGTCTTAAAAACAACCTCTTCCAATGTCAGGCTGGAATGAGACGCATAGTACGAGACCAGACACCTGACGCATTGACCAAGCGCCTTGGAAATCGGAAAGAATACTTGAGTAGTATGGAGTATGATGCCAAGCTGTCATGTTGGTCTTTTATTGATCGGTTTTCTACACAATCACTGTGGTTAAGTAATGTGGATGCTTTGCGTATATTTTTATGTAGCCATCAATTCAAGCGATGTTCCCAAGAACGATGCGTAGGAAGCATGCCCATTGAAAAAAATGGGATCCGTTCGGTTTTGAACCGTTAGTAATGATTGTTCGTGTAGTCTTATATCTGCGGGCATATAAATGTTGTTATTAGGGTATACAATGTGCGATCCATACACATTTCAATGCGTTACGGCCGTCAGGAGATCGCTTCACGATGACAAAAATAGATGCAGCCATTCGTTTTAGGGTTCCTTTAGTAAACTGTGAAAACGAAGGTTGTGGTCGAAAGTAGAGGGGTGAGTAATTTTTTACATAGCATATCCTCTTTCAAGTACCATATTTAGAGATAAATTTCCAAGGAAATTAAAAACTGCAATTTCAAGATTTCGGTATCTACCCAAAAGCACGCAGGGAACGCTGTTGGACCTACTGACGAACGGAAGCTGTGCCAAGCGGTAGCAGAATATCAGCGAAGCATGCATGTCTTGGCTTTTAAGTAGTATCTGTGCTGTCAATATGGTGTATCGCGTATCCCAATCAATAAACCTTCATGTATTGTTTATGAGGAAAAGGGATAAAAACAATTTTTCCGGTGTTTTATTTATTGGAAGGGTTCCTATCCATAGATCAGAAACCTGGACGCAAGAAAATATGCGAGCTGAAACAAGAACCTTTCAACGATCGCATCCCCTTCTACTTATCCGGAACATGCTTTATACTGCAACCTCACTGCCGTCTCCGAGTCTAGGTAGAAGTATATTTAGATTGAATTCCATGTGCGCACGTCATTGTGCACAAAAAGAAATTCCTCGTCAGAATCAATGCGAGTCAGCTGCACTCACTTACCGCTATGAATTGATGATAGGTGTCCAGTTTCTTTTCCAACAGGTTTACTTCCTCCATAGCGGCGTCTAGCGAGCTCAGAAGTCGGGCAACCTGATTCTCCGAGGCCATTATAAAGTGCACATTGCTCTAAAATATGGAACGAAGTGAAAAAAAGAGGAATTATGGACAGGACAGCTCACCTGTCGCTTTAACACTTATATTATATGTGCTACCTCTTACAATGTGTTTTCGATTTGAAAAGATAGCATAGCCCTTTTGTCGGTGATTTGATCAGAATTTGCAAGGAATTATTGCACGCCTTCGAAAGCAACCGGAGGGCTCGGTATCGTGGCTTGGTATCAGAGTTTAAAAAATCGATTATGATTGAGTGAAGGAGGTAAAGGAGTCCGAAATGACCACTCTTATTCCAACAGCCGTATCTTCTTCCGAACTGCTTCGTGAAATTCAGCCCTTCACTTCCATCGGCAATTCTCCATTGTCTTTGTCGATGGGCTTTTAGTTTCGTCATCACAACCACTCTATAAATGCTGGTGTGGGATTATTTCGGGTGAAACGTTAGCCTTGCGACAGGGGGAAGATGCGCTTGGCCCCTTCCGGCAAGAATGAAAAATTCTGGAGAGAACAAGCCGTCTTCGGGTGGGTTTGTGAAAAAGCCCACAATTTGCGGAATGCATCTACGGACAAAAGTGGGAGAGTGCACAACAGTACGAAGACCACCGATTTATGAGAGCAACTGTGAGAGAGTAAACAAGCAAGAACCTTCCGCCTTCGTGGCGATTTGAGCTTCAGAGGTGAGCTTATTTGTGGGACGAGATGTGTTCGCAAGTACTTGTACTTGTTACGGCTGCGATCATGCCTGATCTAGTCGGCTTCGATGATCTCACGCATTTTGCCTGTCCAGGCGTGACGATCCGCGGCAGCAGACCTGGACAGCTCAATCCATTCTCTTTGCCCACGACGTAGAACGAATACCGAAGGTCCTAGAATAACTTCCGTGTCGTAACGAACTGTGTCAAGCCAGGTTTTGAGCTGACTTGTCTTCGATGCCGCCAAGGGTGGCCGGATCAAGGGCAGTAACACTGAGCTCGTAAGGTGGGCAACGAATAAAATGCTCAAACCACCTCAGTCGTCGCCTTGGATGGCTTTGGATATCCTTGCGATGTTTGCGCAGCGAGTACGGACTGTCTCATTTGAGAGAAGGTTGGTGTACTTCACTCAGAGGTTGGTCCTCAAGCAGTGGTGGTCATATGCCTCCATTTTTCGCTCATCTTCCACGCGTGTAGCCCAGAACTCACAACCATAGAGAAGAGCAGACCGGACAGACGCACGGTACACGCGAATCTTTGTGTCGATAAAAATGTCGCGTCGGGTTTACAGGCACTTTCTAAGGCGTGAGAAAACCCGACGAGCAGGATCGATTCGGCGGACAATGTCATCCTTACTCTGTTCATTCGGCCGCAACCTCGCCCCAAGGTATTTGAAACTGTCTACCTCTTCAAGTGGACAGCCATCAACCTCGAGAGGTGCTTTTTCCTGGGCAGGGATGAAGCTTGAAAAAAACTTTGGTCTTCCCCGCGTTTATGAACAAGCCGACCGATTTAGCGACTTCATCCACCCGCGACACCATAGACTGTAGATCACCAAAGTTTGAGGCTAGTTAGGCGATATCATCTGCGTAGTCGAGGTCAGCCAGCCGGCGTCTGGTTGCAAGCTCAACACCGTCCTTTTCTACAGGGCCTTCCCAAGAATCCGGTTGAGAGCGTAGTTGAACAGGATGGGCTACAAAATACAGCCTTGTCGAACGCCAGACCTGATATCGAATGCTTGTGAAATATTGGTATGGACCAAAACTTTTGCAGTGGTTGAGCTTTAATAGGCCTTGATCATGGCGATGATTTTCGATGGTAGGTCATCTAGTGTCCTTATCCGCCATAAGGATTCACTATTGACGGAATCGAATGCGGCGGCGAAGTCGACAAAGCATACGGCCGTCTGTTGCTGGCAACTATGGCGGGATTCAGGATGCGCCTTAGTGTGAATATTTGGTCCACACATCCACGCCCAGCACGGAATCCGGCTTGGTTGGGCCTCGTCCTAGAGTCGCGGACAGCCTGGAATCGCCTGAGAAGGACAATAGCGATTGAAGCAGAGCATTTCTCAGCATAATAAATCTGCCACGCTTGAATCCATCAAGACGCGCTAAGAGTCGTGGCTTGGAATGCTGCCAAAGCATGGAATAGCACAGTCCTCTCAGAGCCCATTATTCACACGCAAGTCGTCGGTGTTGCACTTATCCTGCTGTGGGTGCAATCCGCGGATGTCATGGCTTGTAGCGATCAAACTCTAGCGACTTCCTGCACTACTGCAGGCGTCTTCGCAGTCGCCCTCTCCAATGGCCTCAGTTTTTATCATTGCGAGCGATTATAATTTATTGCAGCTTTCCAGCGGGACCTTTTCGGTGAGGTATTGATCAGTAGACCTCGTTCCGCCGAACCCTCAACCATGATCACTGCCACTAACAGCTCAATGTCATCCTCTCTCTCTCTCTCGCTCTCTCTCGGGTGGAGAGTGCTTTCGGTGTTCGGTTCTGTCCGTTGGGGGTAGGTAGGGTTTGAATAACCTGGAATTCTAATCCAAATTCTTACATCATTAAGCGTTTCAAGTTAAATATCTTGCCTGCAATGACCTTCCTCCATCAACCGTGAGAGCTTTAGATTACGCGACCTGATCAGTGAACGAAATTTCAGTAACAGTTAATATTCCCGATCGCAACCGACAGGACAACGGACCAATGGCTTACATGCATTTTGTAGGGCCGCGATTATGCCTGATCTAACCAGCTTCTATGATGTCACGTGACGATACGCGGTAGCAGATACGGACGGTTAAACGCATTCTCTTCGCCAACGGCGGAGACCGAATAACAAAGTTACAAGAACCACTTTCATGGCATGACGAACTATGACGGTCCTGACGTTAAGTTGACCCCTCTTCGACGTCTCAATCGTGTAGCTTTGGACTTGAAAACGCTCAATGGCTAAAGCATCCGTGTTCAAATCCCAGATCATTCGAACATGGAGTTTGGCATGGCTGGCTGAGGATAGTTAAATAAATCAGAAATGGTAAATCCTGTCTCACTTTTCTTTGTATTCTTCCCTCCCCATTAATCAGTAGTGGCTACGCTACTGCCTGTGAGGGTTATACGTTGAGCCCAAAGGCGCAACAGGTAAGCATGTCTCGTAACCCGATCGGTAAATATTGATTACAGGATATTTAAAGCTATAAGCGTGCATCGCATGCCCCGAGAGCGCGCTAAACTTACATTCTCCGCGTCGGTCAGGTAGTTTCTAAGATTGTCCATCAGGACATCGGCGTTGAACTCCTGCTCCTGCGTTACAGTCTCCTCCAAGAAGCGACGAAGGTCTGCTTCTTCGCGGGTGGTCAAAGTGTGGTAGCCGTCATTGGAGCGATGGCCTCGTGAAACTGCCTCTTCGGAAGCTTCTTCCTCCAAGGCCGCCGCATCGCCCCACAATTGATCTAAAGTGGGGAGCGAGGAGCAATACTCTTGAGGAATTCCTCTGTGACATTTACCAAGCCAGGAAGAGCCTGTCGCAGTGCTAAGAGTGGAGCATCAGTGTTCAAACTAATGGGATGAAAGGAGTGAGGGGGAGGGGTTCACTAGGTAACCTATGACCTTCGACAGCAAGCTACAGGGTGGTTGGAGAGAGTTAGAGCAAATTTGATTATGGCGGTTTCTGAGTTCCAAAGTTCCGATTCAAAAAAGGGCCAAAAAGCTTGCCAATACGCCTAAGTAAACAAAGAGACACAGGGCATCACAACACTTACGGAATCGAGCAGCTGATCCTAAACCAGTGAGAATTAGAGAAAGAAAAAGGGGAAAAAATACACCGAGTCAGGAGAGCCAAGTGCGTAAGGCTTTGGAAGGAGCTCAAATGACTAGCACAGACAGAGACATATTACGAAACGCAACTTTGACCACGTTTTTTTCCGTCAAAAGGCAAAAAGATGAGAAATGCATCACGAAAATCAAACCCCGGTTGTTTTATGCTGTTTTCGGACCACGCAGAGAACAATTTGACTTTTAACCCAGAGAAAAACTCACATCCTGTGGGCTCTACCACAATGGAGTTCAAGGATCCAGTTTAGTTGAAGAAATTTGAGTCTTCTGGGCCGCTTGTCCACCCCGGTTCAAAATCCTCACAGACGATCGCATATTAATCACTAAGTACTGCCGGCAAAGGCAAAGAAACTGGAGTTGCCGTTTCTGACTTAATTACCGTTGTTAGTCCTGTCTCCAGGTCAAGTCGAAAACCTCTGACAAAACATCAACAACTAAACAAAAAGCTCATGGGTAGTCTTTGAAATGTTTGTGTAAAAAAAGGAAAGAAAGCGTCACCAGTTCCGGTGATCCTATGGCTGAGCCATATTTCGCAAAAATCCCTTGTTTGCATTTGAATAATTTTGGTGGAATCTACGATTGCATGAATAAATGCGACGCATGACGTGTGATCGCTAGATCTTCGCGTGAACCCTAACAAAGGGCTGCGCTAGACCTAAACTGGGCACATGGCACGCATTTTGTGGGTTGCGCTGAGTCTGCAGGAGGTGGCACGCATTAGACAGCTCCGTGTTAGCCACGGCGCTCAATCACACTAGCTGATTCACAGGCTCTAAAAGTCTACTAGTGCATTAGATAGGGAGGAGATAGTAAGGCCAACTCTAGAGGGGGGTGAAGCTCCATTTTCACAGTAGCTCATAGCATTCCTCGTGATAGGAATCCGAAAAATCTTGAATATATCACTACGTGTAAGGAGTTGTGGCTTGGAAAGCCGCCAACTGACATGATAACTTGAATATCAATTGTCAAACAACGAGAGGCTTCGCCTGAGTACATAAAACGGGACAGATTCTACCGCTTTCAAATATCGGGAAAATAAGTCTGTTAATTTAAAGCTTTTACCTCAGCATTTGATTGCTTTCCAATGAAAATACTGGGTGAGAAAACAAAACCAGTATACACTACTTTCTATAAAAGAAGGCCAACTAAAAAAATACAGTATAGAACGAACATATCAAGAGCAAATGGTGACCATCAAATATGCCATGTATGGATAACACTTCAGATCGTATCATCGGTTTACAACAAGTCAACCTCTCTTAAACACGTTTCAGTTTTAAATTAACGAAGTTCCCCCCAAACCACAGAAATTTAAGAGAGCCTTCAGCAAAGTTGGCCGGCCAGCTATAGCTGAGGCGTTCTCTTTGCTGACAGGCTCCCATGTATCAGAACTCAGGGAATAATATTCAGACCTTCGAGTAAACTGAAACTCTTAAAGCAATTGTTAATACAATAACCGTATAAAGTGGTTTGGGTGGCATAATGAGGCTGTTTTTAAGACAGAAATGTTAGTAAAATAATAGACAAAGATGCAAAAAGTAGTTTCGAAAAAGGCGAACTGGTAAACTCGGATTTTTTATGGTATCCAAAAGGTTGTATACAAACATATGCACAAAAAAATGTGAAACCTCATATATCACTGAAAAACTGCCTATTTGACTGTCGTTTGTTATAAATAATTACAAAGATCATTTTAAAACTCCATTGTCGAGTGATATCACAGATAAAGCTTCCATTCCATAACTTTAAACATGTAAACACCTGGTTGAACTGCGCAAAATCTAATGTCACAAGGTTTTATCAAGACAGGCAAAGGAAAAAAAATATTACTTATTTCTTTTTCCAAGGCGTCAGGAGTAGTAAATGAGAGGTTGATTCCATCCGGTAAGTTTTTGAGCATTAATTCACGAAATATCTGTGGTTGATACGTTGCAATTGCTTTGCATAGTATTGTGATGAACCGTTTTTTGTCTTCTAGACGCACAGCGAGTACTTTCCATGACTACATTGTAGGGTGAAATGGAAAAAATTAAATGAACCTTCTGCTATAATAATATACTATGGCACGATACTACACTTGAAACAATAAAAAGTGCTGCAATTTTCCCCTATTTAAGGGCGGACAACATGCGCAAGTCTTTTAATAGCCATCTATTTTCGAGTCAATGGAAGCGAAGAAAAATATTCAGGCCATAAATATTTTTAGAATGGCTCGGAGTTCACCTACCTTTGTTTCTGTTTTTAATTCGATTTCATACGATGGCTGCGCGGAAACATCGTGACAATCAATCATTTTCAGTCCTTGGGAATTCATCAAAAACTTCTTGTTAAATTCTTTTTTGTCGGAAGACTTCAGCATATAGATTTGGATTGCAGCCGGCTTTTCGATTGAAACTAAATTTTTCATTACAATTATATGACGCAGTGGTACTCGAAAATGCCAAATACTGAAACTTTTTTCTGACTTTGCTCGGTCTCTTGACCTCAACTACTACTGCAGGACGCTCGTTTGTGGCATAAAAAAGTTTAAAGAGTGCGTTCCGTGGCTCACCACTCATATCAGAGCAATTTATAATAAACTGTTTTAATTATTGTAACGTTTGCTGTCTAAAATCCTTTTGGGTAGCTATCGCACTATTTATTTTCAGCGGCGGTTACAGTACCACATTCAAATAATTATACAACTAAAGTGTCTTTTATCTTCAATTTTCTGTATTTCTGTTGAGACTTTTTTTGTTTTTCAACAGTTTTTGCTTCTAAATTAGAGCTTATTTTTGTGAGAGGTTGTGATCTCCTCTTTCCTTGTCTCATGTCTTTCCTCGTGTTTGATTGGTTGTCGCGTCCCAAGCCCACTACCTAGCTAGATTGATTGCGAAGGCTATCTTCGCTAGGCGAAGCCACGTCTAGGCTGAATCGTATACAGACTAGCCTAGTCTCACAAGCGTTTGAATAGGCCTGAAGCTACCATAGGCGGTAAGCCAGCATAGGCCGGGCCTTTGCCTTAAGCTCTCCGCTATGCTATGCCTTTCTATGTTCTTACCTTAATACTGCTTTCACGTGTTCTAGCATACTTCTAGCGATGAGTCGTGTACTGAAAGACAAAAACCGACCAAAAGGGCCCATGTCTGCCTACGCCTGCTTCGTTCAAGTGATTCGGGAAGAACACAAACGGAAACATCCTGGTGAACACATTGTATTTAGTGACTTCTCGAAAAAATGCGCCGAACGTTGGAAGGTTGGTCGAACTATTTCCATTTCAGGCAATGCGCTTTTTTATAGGTTATGACAGCGAAGGAGAAGAAACGTTTTGAGGACATGTCTGCCCTCGATAAAGAGCGTTTTAACCGTGAAATGGTTGACTACGTGCCTCCTGAGGGTGTTAAGAAAGGCAAGAAAAGGAAGGCTCCTAAGGATCCCACTCAGCCAAAACGTGCCTGGTCGGCGTTCTTCTTCTTCTGTGATGAGTTCAGAGGCAAAATTAAAGAGGAACACCCTGACTGGAAGGTCGCTGACATTGCGAAAGAATTGGGGCGTCGGTGGGAAGACTGCTCTGACAAACCTAAGTACGAGGCCTTGGCCCAGCAGGACAAACAACGATATGAGGAGGTTGCCTTCGCTATCCTCTTTTCCAGTTTTTGTTATTTGCTAAAAGCTCTCATTTCATGCCTGCTCATCGTCCCTTTTCCCTGTCGATCGATTTTAGGATATGAACCAGTACCGGCAGGGTAACTATGTGCCACCGAAGAAGGAATCCAAGCCCGAACCCGCCGCTGTGGTCGCTCCTGATGTTGCCGCTGGCGATGCACATCCTGAGAACGGCGCAGATGACGAGGAGGATGATGCCGAGGCTGAAGAGGGCGAGGACGAGTAATTGTTTCTGCATAGGCAGCTCCCCTTCCGGTTAGCTCTCACCTCAGTGATCCGAGCACGGATGCCTCCGCGTGATCCTCGTCTTCGTACGTGTGTGTCTAGCTCTTGAAGGTTGCCCCCATCTACCCCTGTACAGTCTTTGTTGCATTTATGTACCTTTACCAAAAGAAATTCGTATGTGAAGGTTGATATAAGAACTGCATGCCTCTGCTCCATCGTTATTTTTATATGATGCCGACTAGTCATCATGTAATCCCAACTTTTTTCACTACCATTGATACCCCGCGTTCTGTTGTCTGCCGTCTTTTGTGTATACTCCCTGCAGTGAGCCCATCCGTATGTATTTTCATTCTGGTCGGGATGCTCAACGTTATCGGTTCTCCTCACTAAGGTTGCACTGCAAACTGCACCGTGTGGTACGGTTACGTTTGTTATTGCCTCGCAGGTTTTTACAGTTTTTCTATACATATACTGCTACCAATAATGGCACTTTTTCCCTCGACTTGCCGGATCCTCCATGCCCTGTTTCTGTATTCATTTCGTTCATGCGT
This sequence comes from Schistocephalus solidus, assembly GCA_017591395.1. Classification (NCBI taxonomy): domain Eukaryota; kingdom Metazoa; phylum Platyhelminthes; class Cestoda; order Diphyllobothriidea; family Diphyllobothriidae; genus Schistocephalus; species Schistocephalus solidus. The sequence continues at coordinate 190,468 of WEDG01003007.1, forward strand.
GTTGTCTGCCCGCTGCTCATAAGTGTGGCTTGTCACGCCAATGCTCTTACGTAGATGGCTCACAATACATCGTTTGGTTTTCTTCCGTGACCTCGTACTGGCACTGCTATGGCTCGTGGGAAGGGTTTGATCTTCAGATCAGCATCTCAGATAGGTCAAATACTTATGGCGTACTGGTGCGTCTTGAGGTCCTGTTAGTCTTGTGAGATATGACATGTTCCGAGACTTCTCGTAGGTTGCTACGTATCTGGGCTTAGTTATGGGTTCTCCTATTTCAAATTCAACGGCCCCTGCAAGGCGTTTTTGGTAAAATTGGTCTATTCTCTGTCTCGGTAAAGGTCCCTTAACTGGGTGCGTCGCTTCTTGGTGGTAGCTTTGTTGCGTCCCTTGTTTTGTCTGAATCTGTGCGTCTATGATTGGAAGCCTCCTCTTCCGTTATTTGCCCATCGAAGGAACTGATCGGCTGCACTGTAATCAGGGGTTCTTAATGTGGATTCGCCTAGCGTTTGCGGAAAGTGGTATGCGTTACGTTCGGAAGTATGTTTGGGGTTGAATGATGGGAGTGTGCATTCCGTTTCCAGGGCCTTGTTCGCCTAACCTTCTATGACTTCGTAGCGATGTGAGTGACGCTCTAAGGTCTTACGTCTGGTTTGGCCCCTCTATTCCGCGCTGTTCTGTTACCCTCTAGTTTACAAGAGTCACTTCTAACGGATCTTCCTCGTCTGTGTAAGGTATTCTTGGATGGAAGAGCTGAACCGTGTGAATTGTTACTGCCGGATAAGTTATCATTCTGTTATATCGGGAGTGCTTTAACGTGCAAAAGTCCAGCGATATTTGCTGCATTTCGGTTGGTAGTATTTTGACGAAACTGGGGCGTTAGATCATACTTGCTGTGTCTAAATGTCTTGCGGATGATTTTTGTCCGTGTAATATACTGTGTAGAGGCGGGGTTGTTTGCTGTGCTAGAGTTAGTAATTTGTGAAGAATAATCCCATGTGGGACTTCATCTGCTCTTGCCTCTGTCATAATTTTGAGAACTTGCTTTTCCAGAAAGCCTGGGCAATCCGTGCTTGCCAATTCATGTATTAAAAATTAGCGTGGGTGCAAGGTGTATAAGCGACACGTCGCACCAACTGTCACAATGCTCGCGATGTTTGCTTCTCTCCGTTTGGAAACTCTCACATGCGCCCCACGATGCCCTGTGCTGTATAACGACTGCAGCCCGATAGTTGCTTCGACTGGTGGGCTAACTTGAATTATAGATAAATGGGAAGTGCTCACTGGGAAATGGTTTGTTTGCTCGTTGGCGTTTTGGATAGCTTAGCCGGCTCTCCATTGTCAAAGCTTTTTCTGCTAATATCGAACATTGTTTTGAATGATAGGCCGAAGTTGTCGGTCTCGGGCTGATAACTGTTTCTCTCGTTCGCTGCCTCGGCTTCTGTGTGGATATTCGTACAGCTTGACGGTCACTGGTGTTGGTCAACCTCAAATCGGTCGAGGGTGTTTGTAAGTCTGCCTCCTCTTCCGGTGGTTTCGCTGCGGGGCTTTCTTCATTTTTATATATTAAGCCCGATGTGGCCATCTTGCCCTGATCTTCATTAATGTAATAGTGAAGGACTTTAATAGGTCGCTGGAAGGTCTAGATGCCCTGTTCATAGAGTTGGCATCAAGCGCAAGTCGTTCAACTTTTTAAAGTCCCCGGCCTATGGTGGTCGCTCCTTGAATGTCGAAAGTGTGGCCAGTTACTCCAACATGGGTTGCAAGTCATGACGAATCCACTGGAAGCGGATACAGGCTTACGAGCACCCTCGACCGATTTGAGGTTGGCCAACACCAGCGGCCGTCAGGCTGCACTAACATCCACACAAAGGCCGAGGCAGTGAATGAGAGAAAAATCGATCAGCCCAAAGCCGACAAAGTTCGGCCTGTCATTCAAAACACTGTTCGATATTAGCAGAAAACTCTTTGACGATTGAGAACTGCTCAGGCTTCCCAAACAAGCCAGTTCCGGTGAGAACTTCAAATTTAGCTGAAATTCATCCCAGAACTCTCACATTTGTGAAACTAAATTGGATTAAGGTAGCCGATAGGGTCCTCTATAGACAACAAAACTGTGTATGGGAAAAAAATTTTAAGCTAGTAAATCATGAGCCAGCCGTTTTATGGTACACGTAGATAGAGGTGTACCTGTTCGCTATGTCTCCCTGACTCTCTATGGGGAATGTGAAGTGCAATCCCGCAGTTTTTCCATGCTAATTCGGATCGTGATACCACTAAACCCAGGGCATTATCTATGTCAGAAATCCACATGAGCCTGAGAGCTCTAATCAGTCGAAATTACGTAGGATTTGTTCAACCACCCAATTAATAAGGGGTTAGAAGATGTGCTCTGAACAACGGTTGACAATTGTGCCATCTGAATGCTGATCACCGCTCGTGGGAGTTAAACACGCGGTTGAGACTACGCAAACTGAACGGCCCCATCTTTAACGGCTTTCCCTTGTCTGGAGTTTCCATCCTCTTCCTGATAATTTTACGGCCATACCGCCACAACGAGCCTCGCGGTAGAAGCTCTGAACCGACATGGGGGCCAGATCAGTGCACAACAGGCCGTATTGGGACCTCCATAACAAATGCCACCACGAGAGGCTGTGGGGGCACACCCGGTCAGCACGGGGGGGGGTAGATTGGGGCAGGATTGAACTGCGCAAACTTCGCGCAGCCCATAACACATGCCTCATTTGGGTTGTGGCGGCACGCCTAGCTGCAGGCTCACGCCATGCCAGCCAATTGCGCCCAGCCCGACATCAAATGGCTGGCAGCCTCGGACTGCGAACAGGTTCGTGGGAGAGGGATGAGGGAGTAAGGAGATTGACTTTGGAAGCTACGTCACCCTCTGCACAGCAGCACATTCCTGACTATTAAAAATCTGACGCTCGTTGAAGTTACCATCGTGTGCTAAAAATCGTGCCCTGAAAGGATTTGGTCCTTGCAAAACGGAGAATCAGACCGCAATGGCTCCTTTCGAATTTGGCCTCTATGGCACTCTTTCTCAGATGGGGCCCGAGCGCCCCCCTGTTTCAGTGGAAATTCGGTCCACAGTGCGCGATCCAGGTCATGGGTGGCACGCGTAGATGACCAAATGATGGAATCGATCCTTTTCAGTACCTAGTGGCAGGCTGCAACAGTCTCTTCTTAGCATGGCCCTTTTCGTTCCTGTGAGATCCTGTGTTGCACGCGAGAAGTGGCTTCATGTCACTTCGACCATTGCGTCACATCACGTTCTCAGCCAATTCGACTCGAAGCTGCCACTGGTATAGGAAACAGAGGGAAAAGAAAATGAGGTTTATGCAGCCAGAATCCTTTGCTTGGTTTCGCATCTAAATGCACTTTTAATGCAGCACAAAGCCGTAGCGTTTTATGCCTGAAAGGATGCCGTCTGATTAGAAAATGCGGTCCTACCAAAAACTTGAATTATCTTTATGATTTCCCCTCCTTAATTTTGACTTTATTACAGTATAACTTAGGACGGAGGCGAGACACCCGTCTAAATGAAACTTGTTACGTTTGGAATTGGGGTCAGGAAGTTTGAGACACGCGTGGACCGCCTGTTGATGTTTATTAGCCACTAAATCGGTCAATCTTCGGTCTTTTTGATGTTGTCTTGCCTATCGGAGCGCGGTGGACGTAGAAGGGGGGGATGGGGTAGTTGCAGCGAAAGCCCACTCCACTATGAACACACTCACATGCAGATCACGTCTATGCCTATCTCGTGGAGTAGTAGTGGATATTCCTGCCTGTGGCGATCGACATATCGAATAAATACTCGGCCGACAGCTACAATGACTGACCGATGGAGCCTGCTTCACTTTTACTGTCGTATCACTGCGCAGATCTCAGAAATAGACCCTCTGTGCATGCTTGTGTTTCCAGAACACAGCAGTTATTTGTTGCTTGAATGCGTGCTATACTTATGCAACGCGTGTTTTTACCTCTGTTTCTCATCAATGTGTGCTTCAAACAATGTGGAAAAATTGAAGTATTTTATGAAATATTAAATAACTTGGATTTATTTTTAATTTTTTTTCCATAACTAATCGCTTGGATTGGATGGCCGCTGGGTATTACGGTTTGAAGGTCAGAACGGACTTTCATCGTGGGGATCAGTTGTCATGGTAGTGCAAATGCGTACAATCATTGCTCCCATGCTGAAATTAACTTTTTATGGTTTGTATGCGTCTGAATGAGGGTGAACATGACTTCGCACCTTTGTAAGCGTTTTCAAACAATACGGATAGGTACTCTCGTATGGAGGGTGATCACCGTATCAGCTGTCTTTTACATCTCACGTATTTCGAGAACATATAAGAAAAAAAGATTCCACAGCCACCTGGAATGTGGACAACAGCACAGAAAACCCGTTACTGGGAGGCGAAAGCGATGCGGACAAAATAAGCTCCTATGCAGGTGTACATAGCAGGTAATGTCTAAATTATCGATCCACGCATCCGGCTCTTGCGTCATGCGCGGCTGATTATATCTAGGGTTGTCCACGTGGTTGAATCGATCCTCCGTTACAGCTTGAGAGGTATGAAAATCTCGGGCAGAAGCGCTAAATATCACATCAAGCACGCATGTATGAATAAAGTAAGAAAATGGGTTTTAAGCGTAAGAACTTAATCTTACCGTAAATAAATGGATAGAATCGCAAAATTGGGGTAAAACAAAGCAGAAGAATAATGGGGTAAAAATACATCTCGAGTAGCAGGTGATCCCGCCACGTCAATCATATACCGATGGGGATTGTAGTGTTGACCGAACCTGGAGTGAAGGGTCGTTGAGTGTGTTGACGGTCGAGCGAACGAATGGCGAGCGAAAGCAGTAGGAAGGGAGGTCATATTGGCCATTTTTGCTGAGGCAAGAGCACACTATTTCCATCAGGGATCAGCGCCAAAGTAAGCTCAGTACATTCAAACGACGCTAACGAATTTTTAGTGCATTACATGGAGACATGCATTGTACATTCGAAACGACTCACGATGTCCCACACGAGGCACAATCACTGCCTTCTTTAGACTGCAACAAACCAGGACGGAATAAACGTAATAATTAATCTTGGATGCCTTTTAGTCATCAAAACATCATAAAACTATTTGCCGCCCGTTTCCACTCTCTCAGAGGACGCTACTTCGGAGGGGCAGCATTTAATGTAGCACCAGCAACAATTTTTGCGTCGGTCCTTGTTCCCCTAACGCTAGGTATATGATTTTTATACGTGCTTCATACATATTTGGGTTATGTTGCGATCCTCTTTCTTGAGACTCGCTGGTTTCATCTTGCTCTTACAGCAGGGCAATTATGCAGAGTATTCATATTGGTAAATAATGGTTGTGCGATCCCACTAACCGACAGAGAAATAGTGGGCGACTCTACTAACCCGACAACGAATGATAACCCCAAACGAACATAGTGGGTAGGGTTTGGGGGTTAGAATTAGAGTTAGCGTTAGAGTAAGGCGGGTGCGTACTTCGATGTGGATAGGTAGGTGCGTAATAAGGTCTAACTCAGTGCTAAAATAACAGGTCACTTGAATGAGGACGGATGACCTATAAACTTCTTTTTGCTGCCAACATTTTCCGTCCTTCCAGCTGCTTTAACCCGTTACAAGTATGCCCGTATTCCACACCTACCCATCAATTGTGTTCGGTAGTAGGGTCGTTACCGGTTAGTGGGGTGATACAGCCAGTCGTTGTCTAATGTGAATTCGTTCTGGGTCAAGGTTGGTATAAATTTCCCTCTAAGAATACCTTTTTCGCCTATCGCCGAACGTTCGCCACGACCTTGGTCAGGATGTGGTGCTAATGTGAGTCTATTGCTTTAAAAATAGATAATTATAGCCAACTTGATCAAGTCTGATTTCTCCGTTCATGCACGTGAGTACAGTTAACTGTTCGCGTGGGGTTTAACTCCCCGATATTTGAGTATTATGCCTATCTTAACCATCCGCTGTATGGAATATGCAGAAAAACCGAATGATGACAGTTTATAATTAGTAAGAAGTTACGAAAGAAACATCGGGAATTGAACGTCTGTAGTGTGTTGTTGTTTTGTCTAAAAGTTGAACTTGAAGGTCGTTGGATTCAACCGAAGGAAGCATTCTATCCTAACCGGCAAGTTCAATAGTACTTGGTTTGTTGCCCTTCTCCTAACAAATGTAGGGGCTAAAAGTTTGAAAATGTGTTTAGTCCATTTTCGGCTGCTGTATGACTGGCGCTCATCAGTAGGTCCCCTTAACGTTGGTGGAACACTAGGACTTTTAAATATTGTCAGAAAAAACAAGGGAGACTGGAATGGTCATTTCTGGCTTTGTAGGCGTCGTCAGCCCGTCATCCCGTACAACAGGTAGTGCACCACCCGAAAGAGCGAACCCGTGACCCGTTTATCAAGAATTCGATCGCTCTAACCATTGAGCCGACGGCTCGTTGTCTTTGCCGGCAATATGCATCTGCCTGTTCTTCTACTAGCTGCTGTGCGGCTGCTGGCGGGGTTCGAGAGTGAGCCTCAAGGCAAAGAGGAACGAGTGAGTTCCGTTAGCAATCGGTGAGTGTTAATCAACGAATACAAACAAGGACTTTGCTGGACTACCTGTGGTTGAAGCATGATGAGGACTTTCGTGTGATCGAGTACACTTTATTCGTTACAACTTTTTTTTTTTTTCCCTTTTATCCTTAGTGTTGCCCCCTTTTTGTCAAAAGTCGGTTCGTTCATTAGTCCCTACAGGACACTAATTTTATGGGGAACCGGACGTTCCCGTTTGGCTTTGGGACTGCAATCAGGAATTCCTGTTTGTTGTGGAAGATGCCCTAGTTGTTCAGGTTTGAAAAGGTAAGAGTCCCAGGGTGATCATTCAAGAAGATTGAGTTGCTCACTGGAACGAATGTGCCCAGTTGCTGATAATTCGAAAAGCTTGGTTGACTCTATATTCTCGAAGCACTTAACGTCGATAACCGATCAGAATTTTAAAAAAGTGGCAAAGTGGAAAGTCTGTTCCTCTGCGCCTTCTCCAAGTGGCTTCTAGGCTGCATGTATGATAGAGTCTGTAAATATTACGGTGTGCTAACCACCGTGGCTTAGAAGGTTGCCAACTGGCGATTACACTCAGACCTCGCAGTCATTCCAATGTGCGTTTGTGCGGAGTGTCCGACTGGTGGTCTCGGAATCAGTCGGAAGGACTCCTTCTTAAAGTGACCTCTGGCACTCTCACACATCTGAGCTGTGAGCTGCTAAATCCATTTTTTGTGTGAAATCCTGATGATTGTGTTTACAGCTGCGACCACTCCCCGCATCAGTCTACAGACCGGATCGGACTGTGACTGGGGCCTGGGAACGGAGAGTGAGGTTGACGGCTCAGCGCATTTTCCTCACTATAAACAAGCTGATGCGTTTAAAAAAATATCACTGTGCGCTAAAAGCCGTGGCTTTGGAGGTTGCCACCTGACAAAATAACTCGGACTGCGAAGTCAGTCATGTGTGTTGTTTGTGTGATGTCGCGGACTGGCGTACTGAGAGTCAGGCCGTAATGGCTCCTTCTTAATGTGGCCTTTACGGCACTCCCATTCCACGGGCTCCGAGCCAGGTTTAGCGGCACGCCTAGGGGTGGTTCCGGCCGCGCCAGCAACCTGCGCCCTCTCCCACCTCCAGTGTTGTTGACTGGATCATGATACTGGCCCTAGGAGCGAGAGGAAAATATGGGGGAGGCAGATGTTTTGCAAATCCACTATCAAAATAAACTACTTCACGCGTAAGTCACCGTCCCTGCTATCACTATGCTGTTGGAAACATGGTGGAATTCGTAGGAATTAACGGCCGAAATGACGTGCGGGAAGGTACGCAACATTCCCCGCCTCGGTCGTCCTGCCACAAGCTTGCCACCGGGTCCAGGAGGGTGAGGGAAGGAGTGTGGTAGATGCTGTGCAAGTTTACTAACACTATAAACTCATCCAGGCGTAAGTCATCGTCTTGCGATTTTGGATGTTTTTATTGCAGTATAACCCCAAAAATTCTGATTCCTTGGTCGTTTGCAATTCACCGCCTTTCACGGATCCGTTCAAGGGATGCCTGTTAAACTTGGAATTTTTTATTCAACGGTATGCCTTTATCCAGTTACGCCGAGGCGCAGTAGGTCGAATTTGACCTACTAAGGCGTTTACGAGCGCCTATCCCACACTTCATGAATGTGCCATTATGGCCGCAGTGACATCAAACGGTCGCTCATTCTCGTCGGCGCATGCGTCATCCGGGAGACGCGACTGGGCTTGGCCGTAGGGACGCGCTGAAGAAGCCCTCACATGCGTGTCCGGTGCGTGCGTGCGTGCGTGTGCATCCGTGTGCGTCTAAGTCGCGGGCACGTGACGACCTCTCCCGCCAGTCCTCGCTCCGTTCATCGGCTTCGTAGCCATTATTTCTGAGATGTCGCTCCCCGAGCCGCGGCGCCTGTGCGATGGCCTATCTTTAGCCAACATGGCGGCCCATTTAGTGACCAAATCGCGCCTGCACCGACGTCCGACCTGGAAGCCGAGTTGTGAGGCCGGCGGGCGGGTGGGTGGGTGAGGGGGGACAGCTGAGTACGGAGGACACCTCAACGCCACCAGGAAGGAATTCAACTTCAACGCTTAATACCCCGACAAATCTCAGCTAAGCCCGGGTTATTCAGACCTGGATTTGAGTATAACTGACTGCTGAATACTAAGACGCCAAAACCAGCCCTTGTAGTCTCCTTTGTCCTTTTCGATACTCCCTTCTTCATCATTAGTAGTCACAATGCGACTGCCTGTAAGGACTCTAGGTGGAGCTCCAAGGCGCAACTGGCCAAGCATGTTCCGTAAACTGATCGGTGAGAGCCCCTCTCACCAGAAGACAGAAGGTTTGGAAGGAAGAATGTGGGCAAGATGCCGACTGAAGGTTGAGCTGAGGACGGAGGTTTGGCATGGAGTGTTTTGCTGCTTCTAATTCAGATGTTTAGTGATTGGGAAATTTACCCCCCCCCCCCACTTAGATGAGCGTACGGATGCGCTGACGCATGTGTGCAAATAATAACTGATGTGCAGATTTAATAAAATGTCGTAAAATCGATCTAAGTTTCCCATGAACGTCGACCTGGAGTGGACATCGCGGTGCGACTTTGAGGATCTAGGTCTGACGACCTCGCAGGTGGTCCCTTGGTGGCTTGTAATCAGTGCGTGCAACGTTACCGAATCAAACCAGGAGCATTGGAATGACCAGTCCGCCTCCGGAAAATAACCTGTTACGCCCTACAAACAATAATATCACCCACCAACTTCAACTTAGTTTACGCAACTCTTTTTAACTCATTGAGGCTGAAAGAAAAGCATTTATTATGTTGTCTTATCACTTTTAGAGACCTCAGTCCTCGTTAAAAAATTCCGTTGACAAGCTGGGGGTAGATGTACTTCCATCTGCTCATATGACTGTGCATTCAACAGGTAACATTTCACAATTTGTTTTTCGGCTACCCTGTAATCGCCTTTGATTTAAATAACCTGATTGTCAGGGCACACCAGCTTCATCGGTTTCCTAAGTAACACCCTCAGTGGCTAAAAAGCCAGATAGGTTTTTCGCTGATGTTGACAACATTTACGTCGAAGTTTATTTAGACAATCCGGTTGTCACCTAGAAAGTCTGATTCCGAATCTCTACCTCTTAGTTCCTGCTGTAAAATGCGACAGAATGCTTTGGAATTTCAGAGGCCAACAGGGGCGCCAAATCGCAGCTGCTTTTGGCCTAGCATTCGGGACGTCAGCGCGTGATGGCTGCTTGATCTGGCGTGCTATAACTAGGGCTGTGATCGGCGACAGCGACGATCGATGACAAGCTCTCAACCAATACATAGTACAAGATCGATAGATCGATAAGTAAGGTCGCAGCCGCCGCCGCGCAGCGCATGCACCCATGCTGCACTCACAGGTTATAGGCACGCTCGAAAATTTTGACACATCGAGCCAGCCAGCCGGGCTACAACTCCCCTTCCCCTCCATACAAAGAACAGAGCGAGGGTACCTTTGCCGTCGGAACCCACCGGCTCAGGAAGTGTGGCGCACACGTTTGGGCTTATACGCTCTCACCGCCCGACGTGAGAGGTTCCCATCTAGACAAAGGGCGCACTCCGTCGTGTGCAGATGCGTCCAACTAAGGCCCCGCAAAGACCGGAGACCGGTCGTTTGTCGAGAAGCCCCCAACAGGCTTGTCCTTTCTGTCCGAGAATTTTTGAGGACAACCTTACCTTAAAACCAGCATTATCCCGCTTCAACTCGATCTCCTCACCGGCCAGTTTTACACAAGTTTTAAAATAGGAGAGTGAACACAGAGTGAGGTTGATCTTACACGAGTGGGTGAAGTAGAAATATAAAAGCACTGCTATCTCGTTAAATGTTATCAAAAATTGTCAAATGCATTTTATTTTTTACAAGGTTCCGGTTTATTTGTTGTGCACTTTCGACGTCTGAAGTGAATACTTAGAACATAAATAGTGACTGTCCAGTTGTGGCTTTCCCGAGGGGATCCAATCAAAGGTTTACCAGAATGATGGCCCAAACTGAAGGCCCCGTTCCCTATATGCATTGCAAACAATGTGCGTCATGATGGATTCATGGCCTGCATTGATCTGGTAAGAGTATAGTGGATTGCACTGGTTCACTCAAGGCATAAATATGGGAAACTTGTTGTCATTAGGTGTGAAAATCTCGCGCTCATTAACTCTCGTTTAGTCACAAGTAGACAGCTGTCACTGAACATTATCTAACTTCTTGAAATTGCACTTTTTCATACCAATAATGAACACGTCGTTATGAGATGGGGCTCACGTTCCCACCATCCAAAACAATTTCCATAGCAGCCCTTGACGCGGTTTCAAATGCAGATACTAATCTAATTACGAAACTAGTTCCGTTCCGAATGGCCGTTCCTAACTCGTAATCTTCCTTAGTCGTTATTCAACCTCACTTTACGTGGCACTGTGCTATATTCAAATTTACCTCCATAAGTAAGCATGATAAGACCTCAATAGACATGTTTTCTTGTCTGTAAACTTCCTAGGGTAATTATGACTTGTATGGTCTCCTAAAACAGGACACGACGACCTGCACTGTGTAGAACCTAAATCACTCATCATAGCACATTAACTTCGCCTATTATACGGAACGAATTTGGTGTGTGCGTGTGGTTAAAGTCGATTTCACATCCTTGACCATCACAATAGATACAAATCTGTCGTGGAGCGGTTCCGCAATATCGACCTCACGTCCTCGTTGCTATTTCGAGTATTCCTTTACATACAGTGGGGAAAATTCTGGGACGAAAAACAATTTTGGTCCTGTAGTGACAGCGATAGTCTCAAGATACGACTTACACCTGATTTTGAGTGCAGCGTAAACTGAACCTTCTGCACCATCAGCCAGTCGATCTGCATATCAGTAACGCCGCTCAGCTTTAATGTTTCTAAATTTTTTCCGACTTTTTATAGCTGAAATGTATTGAGGGCTGATAAAGGAAACTACGGAATGAGATTACCGACAAAGACAATAAAGACTCGAATGACCATTTCTTCCTTAGTAGACGTTTTAGGCCAGCCTTACCCGACTAGATTCCTGTTGTTACTTCTCTCGGCATATTTTCATGGTCGCTACGTTACTTTCCGCTTGCGATAGTTACTGTACTCGACCAAAATCGACAGGGCAACGGACCTGTGGATCACCGGTTAAAACGTTTTTGCAAGTAATCTGAATAATGCCGGTTCGAACCTCGGCTGTGTTGAAGGTCAGGGTTAAGGTCTGAGTAAGGGTTGGGGTCAGAAGTATGTTAAGGATGACGGTTTGGGTTCGTGTTAACTGTAGGGTTTAGGCTTGGGGTAGAGTAGCTGTTGACTACACTACGCAGGACGTGTTCACCATTTGGAGGGTCAGGCGCAGGTAGCAAAGTTCCCGCGTTCAGGGTTAAAATTTCGATGAAGTACTGTCATGTCAATTTTTCTTCTCTCATGGTTATTATTCCTCTGCGCACGTGTGCTAAGCCTCCACCGCAGGAGGACAACAGGTTAAGTCGTAGTCACCAAGTTTTGTTGACTGCTCACGCGGTAGGTGCAATGTTTAGCAAACCGGATTCGTTAGGTTTAACCCCGCTTCTGCGTCTGAAAGAGACTGCGTAAAAAGGACTGGTGAGCAAATCGGGTCACTATGTGTTCGATAACAACGATTCTCTAATAGGAGAAAAAGCAAGAACGCAACATGCGACCCAACTCAAGGAAAAAGTGTATGTCAGCGAGTCCTATGGGACTGATAGTAGTAAGTGCTTTATGGGTGGGGTTAAATGAAGAAAACGAGAGCGCCAAACTAATCCTACCCGTACCCTTTGTTTTCTTCAGGGTAAGCATTCATTGCTGGTTAGTAGGATCGCACAGTTATCCCGACACTTGTGCGGTTTGCAAGATCCGGTGGCTTTACGTCGCACCTAGCTGATCTGAGACAACTTTTTACGGACCCTCGAAGAGAACAAGAATGAGGCCGGCTCTGCACAAGCTTTCCTTACCACATTAAAATCGTTGCGTTTTGAAACTACTGCGGCGTTTTTATAGTAAATACTTGGGAAGTTGCCATTTGACCCGATATCTCGGTGCTGAAAATGGCCAAAGAGACATTGTCTGCCCCTACAAACCCAGCAGCGAATTCTAACCCTTACAAGCACAATTAATATAGTTGTCAAAAATATGAGCTTTCGTTCATTCAGGAGATTATTTCACCCACTTAGAAGGTCTAGAAAACCACGAGAATGGAAGCGAAACACGAACATCTGCGATGCTCACAAGCGGATAGTAGAGTGGCTAGACTGCGTGCATTCGACTTAGCAACGAAGCTGGTGAGTCGACCTTCAAGCGGTATTTCGGGCGTAGCTTAAAGTTTTAGACGAGAGGAAGATACTGTCGTTCGTTCTGGCACTTATTAGAAAAGTCAAGGGTCGAATAAGTGCACTGAAACCGTCCCCATAAATTCCACAAAAATGGCACCAACATGACTGGCCTATCGCGAATAAATTTCCGCTTAAACCAATAAACCAGCAAACAAGCAAGATATTTGGTTTCCCTGCATGTCTGGAGTTGGAACAGGCAGTGTGACCTCAAATAGTGAGAATCCTTCTAAGACTAAACTTGTATGCAAAAATATATATTATAGAGAAGCAGGAACCGAACCCCTAGTCTGCTGGACTTTGAAGAAACACATCAAGAGCACAGACTGTGCTAACTTCTGCCTACAGAATATAAGCTCCTAATGACCGTTCGGTGTACGTGTTGAATTATGCTGAGGCGTCAACCTAAGAGAAACCGATTTGGAGGGCTCCATTACTTCTTATTCTTATTCTTCTTCTTCTTCTTCTTCTTCTTCTTCTTCTTCTTATGCTTCTTCTTCTTCTTATTATTATTATTCTTCTTCTTCTTATTATTATTATTCTTCTTCTTCGTCTTCATCGTCTTCTTCTTCTTCTTCTTCTTCTTCTTCTTCTTCTTCTTCTTCTTCTTCTTCTTCTTCTTCTTCTTCATCATCATCATCATGATCATCATCAGCAGCAGCATCATCATGATCATCATCATCATCATCATCATCATCATCATCATCATCATCATCATCATCATCATCATCATCATCATCATCATCATCATCATCATCATCATCATCATCATCATCATCATCATCATCATCATCATCATCATCATCATCATCATCATCATCATCATCATCATCATCATCATCATCATCATCATCATCATCATCATCATATCATCATCATCATCATCATCATCATCATCATCATCATCATCATCATCATCATCATCATCATCATCATCATCATCAAGCATCATCATCATCATCATCATCATCATCAGCATCATCATCATCATCATCATCATCATCATCATCATCATCATCATCATCATCATCATCATCATCATCATCATCATCATCATCATCATCATCATCATCATCATCATCATCATAATCATCATCATTATCATCATCATCAACAACAACAACATCATCATCCTCATCATCATCATCATATATGAGGGAGCAGATCGTGTGTTATGCATTATTCTGACCTGAGGGTGCAGTGGTGTCTGGTTAGGGATAACCACGCTCCGTTTGCCTTCTGCTGGTGGTGAATGATCCTCTTGTTGTGCCAAATCTTGGTTAAATATGGACTATGAGCAGATGGTGTAAAATGAAATAAGTATAATGAGAACTAGTGTCCGCATCGTTGCGTCTATCCATTAGTTGTCGCGGTAAAATCCTGGTCAAGCGTTCATTTTGCACTGTGCCAGCCAACGCCGCCTGATCCCGTTTCCAGTCTCCCTTACTCTTTCTTGACGACGGGCACAGGCGGGTGTGGGAAGTGAGAGTGTGGTAGATGCTGTGCAAGTCTAATATCACTTAAAACTAATTCAAGCGCAAGTCACCACACTTGCCTCCCGTTTTTAATGAAGCACACGGGTGAAATAGCCGAAAATCGACGGTCAAACCGTCATTCCAACCCGAATCGGTATCTTTTTTTGGAGTTACGGAGAGTTGATCACCGTAATAGAATGAACCTTGAAACTTTTCAGACCCCAAGGGTCTTTGCCAATATACCGCATTTTGAGGAAAGTTAAAAAGTGATAACACGTAGTTAAGATTACGCAGCAGGACTGAAGGGGGTGTCATTAGTTTTTTGAAAATACCACCCTTTCAGTAAGGCCGGGTGGAGTGGCATATTGATCGCCTGTATCATCCACTAATTAGGTTCGAGAATTTGTTAACGTGGCCATGTCAATGTTAGTGTTTGTAATGACCCACTTCCAAATGACTGTCTCCAGTCGGGGAACACAGGACAGCAGTTCCTTTGATGCCACTATGCCTAAGCACTTAAGCATTCTGCGACGCAAATTGGAGGTTCCTTTGCAAACAAAGTCCCTTAATTCACATGATTTACTGCAGTTTCCTGTGAAAACAATGAGGAGAAGGAGGAGAAGGAGGAGGAGGAGGAAGGGAGGGAGGGAGGAGGAAGGCCAAACAAGTATTTGACGGTCTACGAGTAATCTGCATCCGTTGGCCATCTGAATAACGAAGGCCAACGAATCATCTAGCGCCAGTCGCATCACATAACTGAGAAGCATGGAAGCATAAATGGGAGTAGGTATAAAATCATTCCCGCTTTCACTCGCAGGCTATGCCTTCGGGGTTAAGTTGTCAATCCAGTAACGAGTACTCAATGTAAACTAATGCAACAGGTAAAATCCAACTGGAATCTTACATTTAAAAGCCGAAATTGGAAAAATCTAGGCATTTTGTGCATTTTAGACAATTTTCTTCACTAATGCTTACGACGTTACCGTCTCCTGCATAATAAACGAAGTCCACAGGTTTGGGGGTACCTTTCCATTTTTGACGTGAAACTTCGGTGGACGGCTTAATTCGGTTTCATAACCAGAATATTCCAATTTACAAAACTCCCCTGTAAGTCCTAGGAATCAGTGATATTTATAATCGTCATCGAAGTGATACAAGAACTGTTAGGATGATGCCTTCGATTCCTTCTCTTCCAGCTGGACGGTGTAAGTTAGTTTGAAGACGGCCAAAGTTGCTGTTGGTGTATCGCAACCGGAGCCTCTTCACATCGCTGGCTCGCGTGGAGTTCAACTACAGTGCGCTGACCATATTCAACACGCCATCCACAAATATTATCATATCATGGTTTAGCAGGACAGTAGTTGTGTGGGAGTAACAAGTAGAGGGAGAGTATCCTACCTTTTGTCGTTCAGGTTACGGTACGTGCTCGCCCCGTTGCACTTTGGGGTTCATTATAGAACCATCGCAGACCATGGCATAGTGAACGAAACCGTCAAAACGAGGTATACCGAGATTAAAATTTCTAATCAACGCTCATCAGCCAGCCATACCCAATCCCACGCTTGTATGAACGGAAAACTTAACTAAATTTATGTGTTCGTTCTGTGTTTTTAATTCCGACACTCTGCATGGAGCTACACGCTCCATTCCGTATCGGTTGCGATCGGGAATAAGCTTTATTGTCGGAAGGATGTTTACCGATCAGGCTACGGAACATGTTCATCTCCTTGAGCCTTGGCGAGCAGTTATGATGCAGAGAGGGTTACCAACAAAGATAAATTTCAGGCTTCTTAGTCGTCATAAAGCAAACAAACCCGCCCATCAGAATGATTATCTATAGTATGCAGAGTCGAAGAGTGGTGCATTTATTAAACCCTCGCCTTTCACTGTGGGGCATGGGTTGGTAATTTGTCCGAAGTCTTATTGAATGACGGGCAAAACGTGCCATGTTATAATACCCCCATGGCTTCTAACCTTTTTATGCCTAACCTATTTCTAGATATGCGCCCAATCAGCCGTGATGGTGGTACTAATGTGCGGTCTGGGGTGTAGGGGTACTAGTTAGGGGTAGCAGCACACAGAGAGCATTTGGTCGCTCCATTTGTCTCTTACCGGTGGTGAATGCTCCTGTGGCCGTCTCTAACTGGTACCCAGCTCTCACCGGTGGCTCCTCGAAGCTGGTTCTTCCCAGCGGCCACACCCTGGGCAACCGCCACGATCGGCGGGCTAAACCAGGTGAGGGTCTCCGGTGTTGTGTGTGTCTTCACACCCGGTACGTCTGCTCCCTTCCCCCTGTTCTTGCCCTCTCCCTTCCTCCTCTCCTTTTCCCAACCCACTCCCCTCTTCCCTCCTACTTCTCCTCCACCCCCTCCTCTCTCCTCCTCTTCTTACTCTTTCTTCTTCCCCTCCTCTTCTCCCTCTATCCTCACCATTCCCTCCTTCGCCACGGTCAAAAAGTCCTACGGCGAGGGCGACATGCAATCACGTAGGCGGCCCAGGCGAATCGGTCGTTCTCTCTCTAACCCAAATCGTGACCCATAGTGGAGTTCGGTAGTCGCCTGGGTGACTAAGTAACCCTATTTAGGGATAAAACTGCTTACCCCCTGCGGGGGAGGGGGCTAGAAAAGGTGCCCTAAACAAATACTTGTTATCACGTCTTCTGCAGCAGACCGTGGCTAGCAGACTGAAATTACATGCGGTTGAAAAACTCTAAACAATATCAACAACAACTCCTCTCCCGATCACCCCAACCATACCCTTCGGGCTACTCGGTAGAGTCCACTCACACTAGCAGCCTGGAATGTTCGTTCCCTTGTAGACAATCGGAGGAGCAACCGGCCGGAACGGAGGACGGCGCTAGTCATCCGGGAACTGGCGCGCAACAAGGTTGACATTGCTGCTCTCAGCGAGACCCGATTCTCTGAACAGGGTCAGCTGGAGGAGGTGAGTGCCGGCTACACCTTCTTCTGGAGCGGCCGACCAAAGGCAGAGCGACGCGACGCTGGCGTCGCCTTTGCTATTCGAAATGACATCGTGGGACGTCTGCCCTGTCTACCGCATGAGCAATAACTGAACGAAGCAATAACA
>WEDG01003008.1:0-65732 GCA_017591395.1 Schistocephalus solidus
AGAAGCCCCTTTCATATAAGGCAGGGAGTAGAAATTTCGTGCCCCAATTTCTCCGTTTGGGGCACGAGAAACAGACATGCGGGTCCGGGACAACAAACGTGGGCAATGCAGACGAGGTCAATGACACTTGCCATCCCGACACAGCCCCCAGGCGAGGCGAGGGAGAAAACAATCAATGATCAGCAGGACAGCAATTAACTCCCCCACCCTCCTGCAGTGCATGCTGCACGAATAGCTGTAGAGCCAGCATGTTCAGAACCCATAAATACTGTGAGGCACCGTACTGAACCTACCTCCGACGATGGAATCTTGTTTGATTTTGAAACGTCAGGATATTAAACTTATTGTTTCCGTGATCGCCTCTTCTTCTGATTTATACCCGGGGACGCGAATTTTCGCTTCAATTAGCAATATATATACAGAAATGGCAGGCTATCTCCTACTGCCTCTTAACGAGTGAACTGTATGGTTGGGAAAACACCATTCAGCCTCTGATGCAGTTACTCAACTTCACAGTCCTTTATTACGTGAAAGGTGTCATCTACATATCGAATCCAGATTCCGGGCTTGAGCGTTTGGAAAACCTCTTCTTCTAGTCGTTTCAAAACCAATTCGGCGAGTAGTCCTGATATTAGTGAGCCCATTGGGGTGCCCTTTACCTGTTGGTAGTACTTATTGTCGAATTGACAGTAGTTCCTAAGGCAGAGTTTGAGCAGTTCTATAACATGCTGCGTTGGAATTTCAACGGGATTGTTCTGTAGGCGTTGAGCTACGCATTCAAATGCCAAGTCATGTGTTATGGAAGAAAACAAGGCAACGACGTCGAAAGACAAGAAGCATTCATCACTACTTACTTTGAGGCCTTTGGAGGAATGCGTGAGAGTTGTTAATATATATATATATATAACTAATTTGCGAACATGCCCTTTTTACAGACATGGGTTATACATCAGCAAAACGGAGAACAACTCAAGAGAGCACCAAAGGGGACATAGGTCACGCGAGCTCGCCGGTGTTCAACTTCGATGAGGTTTAGGGAAGTTAGCAGCGAACAAGCAGGCATGCAGCAAGACTGACTAACTCAAGACCACCAGGAGCAGTAACCCCGATACTCTGGTGATGGAAGCGAGAAGGCTTTCGAAACGTCAGTACAAATACAAGTTGGTATATGAACTCGCCCCTTTTCTTCTTTGTCTTCTTCTGGAGAGGATGAACGCGATATATATAGAAGTACTTCACGCTTATCATCAATGGCAAACCAGTACGCCTCTAGCTGGATACGGCTTCAGAAATCACACTCCAAGCGTACTTGGCTCATGACTGGACGGCCTCCGATGATCACATCGAAGAAAAAGGCATTAAATGTTTCTGGAGAAATTATCTGGCTCAATAATACGCTTGAATGTGGCATTTCTGTTGATGGCATTCAAGGAAGACATGAGCCCTTACGAGAAGGATTGAGTCCAAGGCCGGTGTAAAAAGGATGTTGTTGAAAAAGGCGAAGGAAGACGAGTAGAAGGACGAGTAAGAGAAGGCAAAAAGAAGCATAAGAAGAAGAATAAGCATAAAACAGAAGACTCGAGATGATGGAGGATGAGAAATAGAAGAAGCTGAAGAAGAATAAGTAGGAAATGCAGGAGGCGGCGGAAGGGAAGAAGAAGAAAAAGAAGAAGAAGAAGAAGCACAAGAAGGAGAAGGGAAAAAAACATGAAAAAGAAGATGAAGACGAAACGGAGAAACAGAACAAAGAGTAGTTTGGAGTAGGATAAATAGAAGAAGTAGGATACAAATAAGTAAAAGAGAGAGGGCGGAGGAGAAGAAGAAGAAGAAGAGTAAGAAGAAGCAAAAACTGAACGAATAAAAGAGTGGAGGTAGTGGAGAGGCGAGAAGAACGCAGAAGAAAAGAAAAATATTAAGAAGTTAAAGGAGGAGCAGGAAAAGCAGCAGAAGGATAGGGAGGAGAAGGGGGATAAAAAGAAATAAAAGGCGAAGGGGATGGAGAAGAAGAATATTAAGACGAAGAAAAAAATTAAAACGGAGGGGAAAGGCTGTGAGGAGGATAGAAAGAAGATGATAAAGAAGATGTAGAGGTTGAAGAAGAAGACGCCGACGACAGATCGAGAAATCCTACCATAAAACGTGGGGGCAAATAGAGACAATTTTGATTTTTCTTAGATTGTCAGGTCTCCGCTCTGGAACCGCGGCAGGGTAACTCTGAGGTCAGCGAACACTAAACTAAAGTGACCCTGAATCTTCCCGTTCGCATGCCACAAATCGTAAACGCGCGGATGATAGTGTTCTCAGATTGTATTCTGCGATCTTACTCAACCTTGGTTTTTGTGCGGATGGGATTTTAACCACTCCCTGAACGAACGACAGTTCGACCGTCGTAGTCCAACGATGAACACCGTATGCTCCACGGAAGGATGGTGCAGGGACGGTGACTTGCGCGTGAGTTAGTTTAAAATGATAGTAGACTTTTGCAGCATTTATCGCACTCTCTCCTCCTCCCCACCTGAGCCCAGTGTCAAGACAGAGTCAAGAAGACCAGAGATGGGAGAGGGCGCAGGTGGCTGGCCCGGCCAGGACCCCATAGGTCCTAGCCGCCCCTAGGCGTGCCGCCACACCCCCATGTTCGGCATTTGTTATGGGAGCGCAACCCGAATAACGCCTGCCATACCCTGATGTGGCCCCCGTGTTGGTCCATCGCATCTACCACGTGGCCCATTTAGGGGGTACCACTTGGTACACGACCTATCAGCGGTGATCGATAAACATTCATCCGCCATTATCAGTCAGTAGCATGTCCATTCTAGACCGGAGTGGTGTTTGCTTGGAAAGAGGGTGACGTGGCCGTTCTGACTGCAGGGCAAAAAGGAAGTACACGCTTATATCCGGCGAATAGGTGGATAGCCAGGTTCAAGACCTAACTGGTAATCCAATTGAACACAAAGAAGTTATACTTTTCCAGGGACCGTAAAATTCCGGAGGACTGGGTTTCTCCTCACCTTCGATCTTCAATTCAACTATCGATAAGTCTCTCTTCACACCAGAACTGTCTCAGTTCTACCTGCATTTAACCAGCATTTCATCCCGATCGTAAGTTTTGATCTAGAAAACTGCTTTTTTTCAAAAGGGACCACCCACCGCTGCCTGAGCGTCACCCTTCGTTTGAAATATCACGACCTCGAGGAGACACGAGCACAGGAACAAGGGCTTGATCAACATGACATTTCAGATTTTCACTCGAATCCAGCCTGGGAGACAGAATCATATAAGGGTATTTAGTAGCCTAGGTTTTGCAGTATTTATAGGATGTAGTGGCTAGATGCCTATCAAATTGGCAGATCGCCTCAGATATTTGCGCGTGGTGTGCCAATTTTCTAACCATCAGATGTTGCAGTGTGCAGTTGCCATGCCGTTGCTATGCCCCTGCATGCCTATCAAAATTATCGGCTCTTAAGCTCACACGTGATTGCATGTGGTACGATGCTGGCCTGCAGTCGAGTTGTTAACGTCCGGACACTGGCACCAGGAACAGTGGTCATTCGCACGCTCTACATTGACCAGGCAAAGCGTCAGCACCGAATACGGAGTGGGGAGGTCATTGCGATGATTACACACAGTCGAGTTGCTAATGTCCGGTGTTTCTGACGAAACTTTTAGCTTCATCAAACTTGCATGTGTGCCTGGATCCCGTCAAATGAACAGAGACTTGGGAGGTGGAATCGCTTCTCCTCACTACTGTTGTGTGATCGGCCACCAGCGTCCGGAGTGGTCTTCCAGACTCTTTGACAAATGTCCGCAACTGCATTAGACCCCAAACGGTCCTTACCGTCGCAGTGGTTCATTCCGTTTGGCGCCCGCAGTTCAGTTGCTGAAGGACGGTCTCCTAGATCCCGCCTCTTTGCTCACTGTAACAACGCCACAAGGATATCTCATGTCAACCAAAAAGACGACTGAGGTGGTTTTAACACGTTATTCGTCGTCCGCCTCATGATCTTAGTGCTGTCGCCCTCGGTCTGGTGCCACTGCCCCTCTGGAGGCGCGGAGGAGGCGGGTCAGAGGTCAACAAAAAACCTAGCTCAACACAGTTCGTTAAGACACGGAAGCGGTTCTTAGACCTTTGTCATTCGGTCACTGTCACTGAAGGTGGGAACGGGTAGAGCTGTCCAGGTCCGCTACCTCCGTATATACGCTGCTTCCGAGTGGCGCAAGGCCCGAGTTGTTCGTACCAGACATATGCATGCAGCTAGACAACGCAGGCAATCTCCAATCGCCCTGGTAAGCTTCACCCCTAGATTGACTCATGACTGTGAGTTGTGTTAACTCCTCCCCCACCGTATCTTTCCTCTCTGCAGTTTTAAGCTAACGTCTTTGACCTGAGTAGTCTTTACGTTTACCTGAGACCCTTGCTGTTATGTATTGATTTTCTACTGTCTAATTCCATTCGTTAGCTGTGTTATGCAGAGAAGGGGTTGCAGTTGATAAGCCGTCATGAAATTTGTTGGAACCAATAAATCCTACTGCATACGCTTGTTTCAAATATGTCTCAAACCCTCGTCTATCGATCTGGCTAGTAAGGAGAAATAAGTGGATGTTCTACAACACAGGCTCACCTTACAAAGGCCCTCCACCCACACCTTATTTCCAGCTTGTGCACTATGATCGTAGCCCCCTGCACTTCGAGCGTGCGAACCATTTCTGTCTGACGCAGGGTTTCGGTAAAAATTCAACTATCACAAACTCAGTTGGAGGCGCCCGTGAGTTTTAAATGAAGCCTAGTTGGTAACGTATGGGCAATGCAACCGTCGTCGTTCGAGTGAGCTGTAATTGACAAGACAAGAGTTGATGGTATCCTTCGCCTCCGATGAGAACTCGGTCAATCGGTTTATCGATCTGGCGCCGGCATACTGAGTCCTGCGCATTCACCTCTGGAATGGCGTCTCTGGTGTCTGATTGGCCTCCTATTCCCTGTAATTGTTGCTGGTTTTTGTTGTCGCTTTTATATCTGACGCTGGACTCCAGTAGGAGCTCGAAAGCTCAGGCGATAAAACCATGGTTCCAGCGAGCCAACAAAATGGCCTTTTTTGCAAGCATTTCTCGGCGTGCCTATATCAGGATGCGACCCGATTCAGCTTATTCTGACCAACCCCCTGTACACCGGCCACCAAGAGAACGTTAGGGAAGCCTTCTGAGTGGTGTGTTGGGTATCCAGTTCGCAAACTGGAGATCGATGCGATCAATGAGCCGATCTAATTATTGCTACGCAGTAGGTGGTTTTCTGAAAAAATGAAACATATTAAAGGAGAATGATTTTTTGGGATCACACAAAACGCGCATCACAATCACAAATATAGGAATCCTTGACAGGTGAAGCAATTGAAAGACTTATCAAACAGAAAAAAATACGTCCGTCATCTAAAGAACCTTGGCCAGCTCAGCGTGCAAAGTTTAGAGACGACACAGGGGAGAAAATTCACTTTGTGACCTCGTGAATGGCTTGGGCTACATAACCGACATTCTTCGAAGTGAGGCTAGCAATGCTGATTCGTCCATCATTTGTGAGATAGATTGAAAACTCCTCTTTCAGTCGGGCCACCTGAAGAAAACGCAGGACAGGATGCCGTTAAAAGATGCACGCTTCTCATCAGTTAAAAAATGAATTGAAATGTGTGGAATTGAAACAAGGGAGTTGAAACTGGTGGATGAGCGCTTGCTAATCGAGTAAGAGAGTCATTCGTTTAGTACTGCCTTGAGCACCGCCAGCACACGCAAAGCGGCTAGTATTATAGGCAGCATGACATTACGGGCAAAGACAAGGGAGATTGGAATGGCCATTTCTGGCTTATTAGCCGTCGTCAGCCAGCCATGCCCACCCTCAGTGCTGCGTCACCCCGAGGCTCGAACCCGCGACTTTTTTTACTAGAAGTCTAACGCTCGAAATATTGAGCCAGGGGCTCACCATTTTGTCGATTTCAATCGGGAATAATAACGTTGGTGGACGGGGGCTAGCCGATCAATTATGGGACTCTCTGGTCCCCGTCCACCAATGATAATATTCCCGATAAGAACCGACAAGAAAGCGACCCTGTGATTCATTTGTGAGATTGTTGGACTTATAAACAACAGGTCGCAGACTTGGGCCTCGAATGGTGCAACACCTAGTGGTGGGAATGCATGATTGATAAGGGTTAATAAGACACAGATGGTCATTTCAGTCTCCCTTGTCTTTGTTATGCTACATCAGTGATTTAGCGACGATTTCATTTTTTTAAAAAGTTGAGAATTGCTGTCCACCTTAGCATGTGTCAGCAAATAAGTTGACGCGAAATTTTTCTGGCTCATTGTGCCTTCCTTTTCTCTGTCATAACCAAATCCATCCAATATACATGCGCACGCACACGGCACAGATGTTTCACAGACGGAGTCTGCCAGAGGGATAGGAAGCCCTGGCATATTCTCCCACCAAAAATCGGATACGTGTGCAGAGAAGAATGGGTGAAAACAGAGGCATCGGCCTCCCGCAACAAGCGTGGTAAAGATCACGTGCGGGCAGCCGCTTACCGCAGCGACAGCGGAGTGGGTAAGGGGAAAACAGAGTCAGGGGGTTCGCGTGACGGTTCAAAAAGTCGAGTGCATAGCCAACTAGTTCCAAAGATCGCCTTCGCGTATTCCTATTCTGGTTAACCGCGTCAACATCGTGTACTTTGTACCATTCGGCGTATGCACAAATATGTTTAATCAATCAGTGGCGAGAAGCTGGCGAAGATGGAGTGTATGATCTTTAGCTAGAAATGCCATCGACGCGTTCGAAATCCAGCCTCACGTCTGGTGGTCCTTTGAACTCAAATGGCCTGACGATTTACTCGCAATCCAGAACAGTTAGGGAGAAGTAACCTTGTACTCTCTTCAACACAATATATTGCATGTTTTATAAACATCCTACTCTATTCATATCAGTAGGATTATACGACAATATTAATTTAGCATCTATTTGCCGCCACCAGCTGCGGTGGTGCACTCACCGATTGGTTACAGAGAGAGTTAATAAAGCGGCTTGCAATGCATGCTCATCCCAAAGGCCGTATAAATGTGAGCGGGCCCCGTAAGGTCTAGCCTGTCCATAGGAGAATGAGACATTTCCCACAAAGTGATTTTAGAGACTGAGCGTTTGGCCAATCAGTGCAATTTTCATGTTTACCGATTTTAGGAGCTGAAGAATATTGCTATGACAAATTTTATAGAGTAAAAATCACATGCATAATATCTGTAAGACGATGGGCCGGATAAACTGCGCTAGTCTATAAGCGGATAGCGAAAAAGCGTACCACTGTTTCTACCGCTGGCTGTGAAGCCCTCGATAATTTCCTGCTTTATAGTACGAATGCGTGAGCATGCGCTCCCCCTATAGTGGTACAATTACGGAGTGTCATATAAACATGCAACTTAATGAGTGCCACAGACTCCTCCCCGCCCCCCCTCGGATACCAATTCTTACCTCTCGTGGCCAGGCCACGACTCCGTGAGATCACGGCCAATGAGACAGTTTGGCTTTTGCCCGAGTCCAGGACGTAGGGCACTTCGCCGCGGGGTGCTTGACTATAGCAGTTGTTCATATGTCATCGATCTTTGATCAGGTCTCTCAGAGTTATCTCCGGTGCGTACTCGAAAGCTCAGAGGGATATAATGTTCGGTCCGGCGATCGCATAGTCCGATTCTTCTTCTTCTTCTTTGTCTTTCCTTGCGTATCCTCAGCACCCAATGGGAAAATAAAGCGCCATCAAAAGCAAACGAGTCCACTGTCTTCTTCGGTAACGTCATTTGGCTTCTTCTAGATTGAGCCACAAGGCCAAACGGGGCGTTTCCCTTTACACGACCGGTGAGCGCCCCATCTACCAAGGTCCACTATGCTCAAATTTAAAATGTCGGTCCCTTGTATGAATGCTTTCGGACTCTTAGAGACCAGGACTTCGTTGGCAAGTCCTGTGCAACAATTATTCCTTGAGGGTTGCATTTTACTGCCACTGAGATAGGGTTCTCATGCTGAACCCTAATGCGAGTCAGGCATGTCAACAAACGAGATCTCTTCTATCTGTCTGTCAGTGGCCTTAATAAGGGCTTATTGTCACACTTCCCGAAGGATACCGTTTTCCGCGATCCCTAAAGGCACAGCTATTCGGTAGGCTACCGCGAATAAGACCAAAGGTTGCTCGATCCGACCTAGTGAGGCTGTGCCTTTTTGCCTTCAAACATATTATAGCCACTGCTGATTCGGTTTAGATTGACAACCTGCTTTGGGTCCAGGCCAGTAAAGCAGAACATCCCGATTTGTTTGGTGATATGACTCCAGTCTCGCGTGGAGCCGCAGCGTTGGAGTGCAGATCTTAACGACTGCCGCATACAGGTCAGACGTTCAGCCATAGTCTTTAGTTCGGAGAGCCTATAATAAAAGGAGGGAAATTAGATGGTTGAGGGATGCAGAGTACGGAAATAACAAGTAAAACACGCGCAGTTGAGAGGCAGTAGGGAGCACAGAGCAGCGAAAATCGGAAGAATACAAACAAATCAGACGACTAATTTGCGTAAGAGATGTTCTGGGAAGGTCAAGAATTTGCCGAGGACATATACAGTCCGACGCCTCATGTACTGATCGACACAGTGACTTATATGGCAAAATGGCGAAGGCGTGTACAATGGTCAACAGTGGAGACCGGAGTTCGGCACCAGAAGGCACACGGGGGAGCGCGGAAGGACGAGCTGACGAGCGGAATCTTTCACAGGACGAAATCTACAAAACACGCGTGTCTGAGCTTTTAGCTGGTACGCGTACGGCGCGTACGGTGGACCCATCTAGTTAAATTACGTAAGCTGACTGGTGAACCAGTCACTTGGTCACTTAACTCCATGCTATTGCATATGAAGGCATACAAACCGGAGAAAATTATCGACAAAGGCGAGGGAGATCGCTTTGGCCGTTTCTGGCGTAGAAGCCATCGTCAGCCAGCCGTACCCAACCCCAAGTTGTGCAACTCCTGAGGCTTAAACCCGCGACCTGTTGGTTAGAGGTCCAACGCCCAAACCAGTCGCCTTTAAACCGTGCTCAGGTTGCTGCTAACTAGATGGAACACAGTCATATTTTAAGGTTTCATGAGGCCGAAATCCTTACAAGAGGTGATCACCACTTGAGCTGTTGGATGCTCGAGCCATGGTTTTTAGGTCCACAGTCCGTTAACAAGCGCAATGTCCTCGCGTTCCAATATTTTGTGCTGAGGAGGGCGCGGGCAACCAACGCTTCCAATGAGAGCGAACGAAATCGTTAGATATTTATTGCGCCAGCATCTAAGACGAAAGACTAAACCACAGACATTAACGACTGGATGCGGACTGCCAAGCTATCAGCGCATCAACTGCGACCCTCCAGCGGTGCTCGAGAGACCTGTTGATTGTAGTAAACGTGTGATCGCGTGGCCATTGCATACTACAAATACTGCGCACCTCGCGATTCTACAACCCTTCTCTGCCACCGTGTCTGATAATGGGTTCGGTTGAGAATCCAAAACGTTAGACCAAGCAACTTCTTCTGCACTACTTCCTAGAACTTTCCTATTCGCTTCTATCGGTATTGGATGTGCTCACTGCCAATTGACCTTGAGTACTCTGTAGGTGACACCGAAATTGATATTCCTATTGACCCATGCCTCGTCCGAGTGCATTGCTTCCGGGAGCTCCTAACTCTTCCATGTTAGGATGGCGCCAACGATTCCGGTTTACCTCGTATACAAATATATATGTCCTGTGATCAGGGTGTTCTTGCCTACCCGGGCTAAATGATCTCAGCTCTTCGCACTAACTGGTGTTCATGCATACGGTTTGGCCCCAATAGACTGTATCACAACTGATACATTATATTTTGTAGACGACTTCTTTTCTATCGAAAGACCTAACAATGTCCTCCCGGCATGACAGCTGGGTGAGCAACGTAGTTGCAGGCTTTTCCACTACCTGTTTTCCGGCTGCCTGTCGACAAGCACAGATACAGTATTTAAATGAGGGAGAGTTCGCCAACTGGTCGATTTTGGGGCCTGGATGGCCATGGTGGTGAAAACATATTTTTTCTTTAACTGTTATCGCCGCATGAACTGATGGACAAAGTCAGGCGGATATTTATTCTGGGACAATAGTTTAAAAAGGTAATTTATCTGTGTTAGATAAGTTTCTTCATCGGCACAGTGATTGTTCGTTCGACTTAATAAGCTTTTTAACAGAGCTGTGTTTGTGGTTAATGAGATGGGTGTATTCGAGCACGGAGAAAATCCTTCAAAAACAGTTAACATTCCCGATAACCACAGGATGCTTTCTTAGCACATCTCTGCGGACTCGTAGCTGAGTTGGCTAGAGCGTTGGCTGTACTAAAGCCTACCCCTTGTTGGTGTGGGTTTGAATCCCACCGAGTTTTACATGAGTGGGTCAAACGAATTATTCAAATCTGCCAAGATCCTTTACAAACCGAAAATCCACAAGTCGAATGTTCCCCTACGGCCCATCGTGGCACTGAAAGACACGCCTACATACGGACTGGCTAAATGGTTTGCTAATCATTAGAAGGCACACAGCCGCATGTTCAACGAACTTCCTGGAAAAACTCCGAGGCGTCACAATATCCCCCGGCGAGATAGCAGTATCCTTTGATGTCGTCTCTCTATTAACATCCACCCCAAAAGACTTAGCCATGAGAGTCGTCGATGACCTTCTGGATAGAAAGTACGACGAAGAGGGAAAACCTTTTCAAAGGAAGCCTATGATGGAGCTACTGGACTACTGCCAACACACGTACCACACGTTTAACGGTCGTATTTACCAGCAAAGCTATGGAAGCCGGTAGGATCACCGATCTCCTGTTACCTGACGGAAGCGGTCTTACAGGAACTGGAAACTCGGGTCTTTCAATTATGCAAGTCGAAATTCTGGATGCGATACGTTCGCGACACCTTTGTTGTCCTTCGCCGAGATGACAAAGAGAACTTACAAGGGAACTGAATTCAATTTTCCTCAGATTAAATTTACAATGGAGGAGGACGATGGATGGAATGCTCCCTATGCGCAATGTCCAGGTAAGGGGGCAGGAGGACGGAACCCTCCAGACTGGCGGATCTCAAAATGCGACGAACAGCGACCCTCCCCTGTCGCACAAACGCGTTTTTGCCACCTCCAGACACTGCAGCGCACCGGCAGAGAAGTTTCGAGAGTGTGAAATCATACGGCACCTCTTCCTCGTTTCATAGCTTCATAAACAAAAGCATAAGAAGACCAACGGTAAGCAAATACCAAGACTTGAAATCTTCCGGCAGCGCCTCGCGTGAGGAGCATCTACGAAGTAACTGAGCGCGTGTTAAGACCACTAAACGTGGGCGTTGGACACCGGCCGGAGTCCACTAGCCGCCGCTTACTAATGCAACCAAAGCGTCGATTACCGCCTGTGGAAACGTCAGGCATTGTTTACCGCGTCAACTGTCTCGACTGTCTGACCATCTACTGCGGCATGACCCATAAACACAGAACGACCATGTACGGCAGAGGTCGGCAAACTCCGGCCTTTAGGCCAGATACGGCCAAGCTAGTATTCCAGTCCGGCCTAACCCCCCCCCCCCCTAGTTATGTATTGTTGGATCCGGCCTAATCGAAGTGTCGGGGTTTTGTTCCCCTTCATTACTGCTAGTCACAGCTCAAGCTGTGGCTCGTGTTTATTTTTAGAACTGATGTCAGGTGCTTGTATGAAACAGAAGCGCCTGACCGGGGAGGGATGATAAATGTTGTGTTGTAAACAAGTTCACTCTCTGGTCTCGGTTTCATTCATCTCTTACCGGGGTTAAGGCGTGTGTGTGTGTGTGTGTGTTTCAGGTGTGGTGGCACGCCCAGGGGCGGCTCCGGCCGCGCCAGCCACCTGCGCCCTCTCCCATCTCCGGTCGTCTTGACTCTGTCTTGACACCGGGCTCAGGTGGGGGAGGAGGAGAGAGTGCGGTAGCTGCAGCGCAAGGCTACTATCACTTAAAACTAATTCACGCGTAAGTCACCGTCCCTGCACCACCTGGTGTGGAGCATACGGTGGACCTCGTCGAAATCGACGGTCGAACTGCCGCGTGTGTGTGTGTGTGTGTGTGTTTTGCCCCCTAAACGGGCCACGTGGTAGATGCGTTGGACCAACACGGGGGCCACATTAGGGCATGGCATGCGTTATTCGGGTTGCGCTTTCATAACAAATGCCGAACATAGAGGTGTGGTGGCACGCCTAGGGGCGGCAGGACTTAGGAGACCCGGCCGCGCCAGCCACCTGCGTCCTCTCCCCGCCTCCGGTCTTCTTGACTCTGTCTTGACACCGGGCTCAGGTGGGGGAGGAGGAGAGAGTGCGGTAGATGCAGCGCAAGTCTACTATCACTTTAAACTAAATCACGCGCAAGTCACCGTCCCTGCTCCATTTTCCCGTGGAGAATACGGTGGACATCGTCGAAATCGACGGTCGAACTGTCGTGTGTGTGTGCTGTGAAGTGCGAAGCAATTTTATTTCATGGTCATATTACAGACATCGAGTTCCCGCACAGTAACCCCAAATACTATGCCTAAAGAGCAGAAGCAACGCGCAGCTACCAGTCTTCGGAAGGTTGACCTCAAACGTCTTGTCTTCAACCCCGAATGGACTGACGATTTATTCGACGTCCAACGCGGCAACAAAGCCCTGTGTTTATTGTGCAACGACACCAACAGCACTTTCGAGCGGTTGAATCTCAAGGGGCATTTCGATGCCAAGCACGAGCACACATACAGAGACTACACCGCGAATGAGCGGAAGACTGAGGCTGTTCGCTTGCAGTCACGGTTGGATCAACAGTCGTCCCTCTTCAAAAAGTAGGCCTCCAAAGCTTCTGAGGCTGCTCCAAAATAAAGTTTTGTAAGAATAAGCTGCGCTCTCAGCTCACTGGCAATCGCCTTAATGACATTCTATTGTTGAACTCCTCATCATTAGAACCTGATATTGTATCTGTCTCTAAGAGCATGCAACACCTTGTATCTTCTGGTCTAGTGTGCCTTCTTGACCTCCTGAAATGGCCTAGTAGTCCGAAAAGTTTGCCAATCCCTGATTTAAAGGCTTACTTTAGCCATAAAGCGAACGGATGCGCGATCACACGTAGCCCTGCCAAGCCTGGAAAACAATCACCGGTTGGGCTATGATGGAGCCCAAGTGCTCGGCTGGGCCGAAACCAAATTGGACATGGGAACCATCGAAGTCTGGCAATCAGAAGTCACACTTTGCGAGGTGATAACCGCGTGAGCCGCGAGCTGCCTGTAGCCCCTCGACAAGCGCGCAGGCGACCAACACCTCCAAGGCAAGGGAGCCAAATGGCCGGGTAATTATCACACCATCACCCAACATGCAGGATGAAATCAGGGCCACGGACGCGGATAACCAAGCCGTCATCGTCTCAATTACGAACCCCACCTGTGATCGCGAGAACTATTGACTGTAGTAAACATGTGATCGCATGGCCACTACGAACAATAAATACTGCGCATCTTGTGCCTCTACGACCCTTTTGCTGCCCCTGTGTCTGATGATGGGTTATGATGAGAACCTGAAACGTCAGGTTAATAAACTTCTTGTTCCAGCGAACGCATATTCTCCTCTGGAGGTACCGCAGGACAACAGACTCAGTTACGTGCGAACCTTCTAAGGCACACTGCAACGCAACGGACGACAAAGTGACTGAACTCAATTATTTACGGATTCCAACGCCGCAAAAGCAGGAGACCGGAGCCGCTGTTTCTAAAGCAGGACAGTTTCGTTCAGATGCACAAGTGAAGGACACGATTTCTTCCAAAATAACAATTCAGTTGGCATTATTGACGCACTATAGGTGAACATGTGACTGGACTTGGTTTTGATCGGAGGACAGCTTGACAAAGTTGTGAATAAGCGTGCAACTGATAAGTTTCCTTCCCTGCATCCTCACATGCGTCAGAGCACATGCTGTCTGCCAAACCAAAGCCAAATGCCCGGAGAAGCTAAACGTGGAACATTTCAACCCAACTTCGTAATGCAACCATTAGACATCACCTGTGTAAAACAGGGGTCGGAATTACCAGGTCTGTTTCAGATCAGGATCGGTGAGGATCTCCGTGGCGATAGAAGCCCCGTGCAGGGGAGGGTTGCTGTACATGCCACGGATGATTATCTTAAGTTGGGACATACAACGACCGCTGGCATCATCATCTGAGGCTGTTAAGAGGCTGAAGGCACCCACACGCTCGCCGTAGAGACCCATGTTTTTGGCAAAGCTCTGCGCCAGCAGCATGGTCCCCGGTGAGCCGCGTTGAGGAGCGAGATGGGAGGAGGCAAAGAGTCGCAGAGCGAAGGCATCACGGTCGACGTCGCCGGAAGCGAAGCCCTTGTGGGTGAGGGGGAAGAGAACGTAGAGGGACAGGGAGTCATATCTTTTCCCGCGGCATCAGTGTAGCAATCAGCCAGCTTTCAACACTAATCGTCATAAGTTGACAGCCAAAAGGACAGTCGACAGACAGAACAGACTGTAGATCGACAAAGACTAGAGCAGACAGAGGGTAGCTACTACTTCAGACTGCAATATGACCTCATCAGACAGCCAGACCGACAAGCGCGCACACTCAGACGGCGCAGACGACTTGGTCAATAGGCTGACAGAAGCCTCAAACTGAAGTTACTCTCAGTGCACAGTCATCTGCGTAGGATTGGATCGAGCATTTATGCACACTCCAGTGGGCAAGCATAAGTCTATTTAGCTTCGAGGCTTTTGAAAATGAATGGAGGTAAAGTAATGCAATCCCACTATCTGACGTCTCGGGATAACCAGTCACTAAAAAGTCGTCATCACAGGACCCCTCTGCGAGAATAGACCTAAAGAATTCAAAAAATGGGTGTGTTAGCTGGCATCACCGACAACATCAGACTATCCGAGTGAATTTCTAACACCATCCCGTGTCCGCACAAAGTGATGTAACCTGTGTTGCTATTATGGCAGACGAGATCAAAGCCACATATACGCGTACCACACACACGATAGATCGATCGTTGCAAGCGACAAGGTCCACCACTAGCCCACAAGGTGCATAGAGCGGTGACCTGAACGTGGTTTTGTTTATAGAAAGGTAGACTTGCAACGTCTACAACAGGCATACCCAACACCCCCAAAAATGACATGTCTGGCACAAAGTAGGAGCACACCCACGTGCGCGCACATAAGCACAACAGACGGCAGAAGGTATGGTGGGGTCTAGTGATATGCAAACGTACCATTTCAACTGTTGCTCATTGCCGTGAGGCGACCAGGATTTAGAAGGGTGTGGCGTAAATGAAAACAGCCACTTATATGCCATTCAGAGAGGCAACAGGTCTGTGTAGGATCAACAACTATGATTGTGCAGATCACTGTAGCCCTCCAAGTGTGAACAGTGAGCCAAAACCTGATTTCTCATCCCCAGACAAGGACGTCAAGTGAAATTGAGAATCAGTCAATTGTGACGAAGAACGGAGTTTACATGGGAGGGGCTCCGAAAGGCAAAATAACGCGTGTTTACTACATCGGCATGGGCATCAATGAGCAAGTGTCAATTTGCCGAAAGGGTTTCCGGCAATGGGAGGGGGGACAGTTAATGCAGGTCACGTGACATGGTGGGAGAGCGAATTTTGCCGAAAGGTACGTCACTCGTTTCAGTAGCCAATCAGGCTGGTTACGTCTCCTTACTCTGCCATTGCCACCAGGTTTTTAGCGCTGGACCGAACGACCCAGTCATCCACTAGACATCCTTTCTTGAAATTGGCGGTCATATCTGACACCAGGTTAGAGTCACAATACAGGGGGTGGAAGCGTCGAGGTAGATGCAGTGCAAGTCAGCCTCACGGTTTAGGCACTGATAGGCGCATTTGGTAGGACAGTTTGGGATTCCGTCACACGGTCACGTGTGTGGCAGGCGTATACGTGTACGACATTACCAACAAATACAAGGGAGACTGGAATGACCATTTCGGCTTATTATCTGTCGTCAACAAGCCATACTCCATGGTTAGAGCTGGTATCGGGTTCGATCCTCGGGTGGGGCACCACCTGGGGTTGAATATGGCTGGCTGATGACGGCTAATAAACCAGAAATGACCATTCTAGTCTCCCTTGCCTTTGTCGGTAATTTCATGCTGCCTAGCCGCTGGGCGGCTGCTGGCGGGGCTCAAGGGTGAGCCCCAAGGTACAACGGGATGATTGGGTCCGGTAAACGATCAATGAACGTCTATCTTCCATTTAAGACGTGGATTTAAGTTCCTTCGCCACTGTGTCTTAACTTGTTCCTATGATCTAAGATATGACGGTTGTGGAAATAAAAGGAGAGCGATCCAGTGCAGATCCGCACCTCCCTAACCGACTTCATATGCTAGCCATTTCTAGTTTTACAGAGAAGAGTGATCCTCGTCAGATATCGTAAGCGATACTCTTCAAGGACGCCACTAGCTATGGTAACAGAAGCATCAAGCAGATTCAAAGCGGAAGTTCGCTAGAGGGTGTCTTTTCCGTCCGGAATATTGGCGCAACCCTGGAAGACACTCGTCAGGCAAGTTCTGCAAGAAATACCGACTAGCCCGAACTTGTCGCGCTTCACGGAGGTTGTCCGATCTGGACTACCGCAAGGTGATTAATTAATGAGAAAAATTGGAAGCGGATACTACTGATAGATAGACATTTGCTTCCCTGGGTATCACTGGCTCCCGGACCATAGCAATACCGGATAACGACTGTGCTGATTGGCTGAATATGAAAGATGATTCAAAGATGGACCTGCCCGCCTCTCCGGATCACAAGCTTAGGATTTCAGGATCACGTTGAACGTCCGGGGAAACGTTAATGTCTGTTAGGCAAGATAATCCCCGATTAATATCCGACTGAGTTTTATTCGAATGCTTATTCATAGAAGCAGAGAAATGGCTAAATAAGTTGCGATTATTACATTTCGCCGGGTACGCACATTGCGACAGATCTGCGTGAAAACATCCGATGACGCGAGTGGTGTGGAGTTACGGTCCAAGGAAGACGTGACCAAGCACACAGCACAGCAGGCCAAGCTGGTGGTGCGATGTGCGCGTTAAACCAAGCAGCCAATCAACGTGCGCTGCCATATTGAGCACGTGTGAGGTCGTTTTTCACACACGCGCGCGGCCCAATCAAAGGCCGGTCGAACATTCTAGATGTTCCCGCGAGAGAGTATTTTCACGTAAGAAACGACCAATCAACGACCGACAACCAACTATAGCGTGATCCCTACCCTACTAGGATGTGGTCAATAATCAGACTTCGATTTAAAATATGCCGACCATATTGTGGGAAGTAAATGTGAATTAAATAATAACAATTTCACTACGAAGTGGTTTTCATCTACTTTCAAAAACGCCAACAGTGTTCATCCAAGTGCCCCTGAAGTAGATGCTGAGGGACTCTGTGATTTTTCTTCAAAATCTAAGTTTTACGGCCTAACAAAGTCCTATAGAGTTGCTGGGTGTGCGTCCATGTATTAGGAGTAACGTAATTTTTCCATCTTGCGTGAATGGTTTGTGATCATGCCCAGTCTGATTAAGTCACCGATAAGCTGGCCATTCGTCAGAAAGTATTGTTGAACCTGTTTCTACTGAGCATAGAATAGTAGGGATCAACGTCACTGCATCTCGCTTCTGTAAGAAGAAATACCAGGACAAAATCCAAACATTCCTGGGCCATCAAGGTGTGAGCCATGATTCCGATAATTCTGTATTGGACCGCCATCGTTTCGTTCGGCAGGCGCATCTCCACCTAAAGACGGCCGAAATTATATTTATGCAGACCTACAAATCTGACCTCATTGATTTTTATCAGGGTTTCTGGTTTCCCACTCAGCTTTCCGCTCCTAGTGACAGATGCCGTTTCGGAGCAGACTTCCCAGCAGTAATCAAACCAGTCAACCACAGTATTTGAGGAGCTTACAGTAAAGTTTGACCCTTCTTCCAATGTTGCTCCAGAGATAAACTAACTTTAACATTTTACGGAGCTTCAATGTACAATAGATTCTTCCGTCTAAATCACAATAATGGGATAATTCAGTCCCATTTTTCACTGATCGAATCGACTGGCAAAACTGTCTTCTGCACCACCATACCGACACATTCGGTCGACGGACATTCTTGTACGTGAACATCACCCGTCCGTAGCACTTGCGGCAAGATTCTTCTACCAGGAGACCCATATCAGAGGACAGACGGTGACACCACTTCCGTTTAAAACCCTCGTTACAACATGTTGGAGAGAAGGTTGAGGTAGGAACAAAACGTGAATGTAACATTTACGCTATATTAGCACCGAAATGTTTGTTCGCCGAACCCGCTTGCCTTGTCCTCCATCTACCCGTCGGGTAGATGTCCTAGGAAGATGTCCATGGAGGGAATCCAGCAGCCAAAATGCACTGGCTGTCGGCTCCTCATTGGTGGGCTTTTGAATTTGAGCCCATTTTCTGAAACTTACGCTAGCACCTTTTATGAATGCACCCAGCTGTTGCACGCTTTTATCAACAAAACCCTGCGCAGTGGAAAAAACACCGCTGCGGTTGGCAACTCGTCTTGAAGCGTCAACCGAAAGACAAACTGTCAATTCCAGGCTTTTATTTCAACAAATTGTCGTTCGATCTTCAACAAAACTCATGACATGGAGTTACTTTTGTTGAAAAAAAGAACACAATTGAAAATCTTCATCTTCCAATAGAGGCGGTGGGGTGGCTATTTTGGTCACTAAGGATTGGTGTATAAACTTGGATTTGATAACAAAAAACGGCACTTTATGACAGTCAAACTATTTGCTGGGCGAATCCTTGATGATGTAACCCATCCCCTCCACTCTAAGCTGATTGCTGTGAAGTTTACCCGTCCGATGCGCCGAGGCTTTCGCCATATAGCCTGCCGTACAACGGCATACCAGCGCTCCGTTTTGCCATTTCTAGCACGCTACCTTACATGTGAAGAAACTGAAATAAAAAAGCTGAGACTAGGACTGTCTCCCACTAGATATCCATTTTTGACTCTTGGATTCTTGCATATTATGTTAACTTTTCCTATTATCTTAGAGAATGGAGCCATTTATATGTTTGCTGAAAATTTTGAATGATACTTCAAAATAAAGCGTCTCTCTCTCTCTCTAATTCAATAGAATATAATAGTTGAAAGCAATCAAAACTCCAGCTATTTGGTCTGAAAAAGTGTGCGCTACCAATTTTTTCAAGAAAGTATGAACGTTTAAACGGTAAGGATGCCTTGCATGGCCGCCTCAACAGAATAGGAAAAAAGGAACCGCCCAAAATACATGTGGCTTTGCGCTAAGTTCCAAGGAAATCATATTTAGGATTAAGGTGAGGGTCAGGGTTACGTTTAAGTTTGAAGCTACGGCCAGAGTTGGGGTTCGGGCTATAATTAGGCTATGGGTTAAGGTTATTATCGTGTTACCTGTATGGTTTAGGTTGAGGGTAGGGCTGCGGTTACAAGAAAGGTGACGGCTTGGTTTTATGTGACGTTTAGTGTTGGCGGGCGGTTTCTATTCTCATGTCCTGTTTAGGCGGTCAAACAAGGCCAAAACAAGACGCAATAAAAGCAGACCATTCAGAGTACACAACACTTTTGGTAGAAACATTCTTGAAAGTGCTGGTTGAAAAAAAAACTTGCAAAAAGCTCGAACAACCCAGAAAGTGGATTGGTTGCTTTAAACGTGTTTTCCATCTGTTAAAATCCACTAAGTTTAAACTATTACCATGCGTCCACGGACCAAAGTGAAGCTCTGTACCCCATAGAATGGTTCGGGAGAGAAAATTTCTTTACCCAAAACGCCAACCCCATTGCGTCGGATTTGGGCATGGATTCCACAGGCTAATGGTGAACAGAGCTCAAATAGACCGGTGTGAAAGCATCAGTCCTAGGGCACCGCAACGAATGCGGTCAAAGAGCGCGGTGGAATCGCAGTGGAGCCAATTATGCTAGTGAACAAGTACGCGCAAACCCCGTTAGGGGATAATGCGCATCGAAGAATCGAGCTTTTTAAGTTCCTCAGAAATAAATGCGTGAACTCTGAGCTGGTCTTTCGGGACAGATCCTCCTTAGGCCGAGCAGTAGTTTCCGTGGCTATAAAGCAATTCTACACTGAAACCTGAGTATATATTAGAATGCCCACTTGGGACACACTGATTAGCCGAATGCCTGGTTGGCATAATATCGGCGAAACACGTGTTTGGGCCTTTACCTGATACACATGATGGAGTACCGACAAAGACAGGAGAGAAAGGAATGACCATTTCTGGCTTATAAGCCATCTCCCTTGTCTTTTTCGGTACTCCATCATGTGTATACATTACAAGTGGTTATGCGACGACTTTCGCGAGGGCTCTAGATTGAGCCAGCGGGATGAGCATGTCCCGTAGCTTGATCGGTAAGCGCCACTTCATCGTAATTGATAGTCCCGATCACAACCGACAAGACAACGAGCCCATGGCTGATTATGTAGAGCGTTCGACTCAATGACCAAAGATCCCTGGTTCGAATCCCAAGAAGTCCATACTTGACATTGGGTGTGACTGGCTGATGAAGGCTAATAATCCAGAAACGGCCATTATTTCCAACTGATTTACGCCAAAGTAACTACTAATTTACGAAGAAATTGAAATCAGAAAGTCCAAAACGTGCCTGGTTACCAGGGGGAATGTTGAGGGACGCGGGGATGCGTCCAAACCCAAACGATAGATCTTTATTCCATAAGTATAGGTCCTAGCACTGAACCTACGCCATCACCTGAACCTAGCCCTAAACACAAACCTGACCATAAACTCCGAATCAGAGTTTACTGATACAAACCTACGCATAACATGCCAACATAAATCACTGGGCTTACATAGTAAATCCTCATGAGGTGCGGAATCGGAGGGCAAGAACGTACCTGGTAGGCCATATCGAAGAAGGGTATCAGACGGCGAGAGACAAAGATGGACGCGATCTCCTTCCACTCCTCGGGGCTCGGATCAACACCGGTGGGGTTATGTGCGCAGGCATGGAGGAGGACGATGTCGCTGCTGGGGATCTTCTGCGCTAGGTCTTCCAAAAGACCAGACATGTCCACTCCGAGCGTTGATGGATTGTAATACCGGTAGAATTTGACATTCATCCCGGCGTGACTACAATCGGAGGAATGCAAAAAAAGTGAAGCAGGGATTATTCTATTCCACGGGCCTTCAACTGGACAGGCGACAACCATATGCAGATCAGGGTAAAAAAATGTAATTCACCCGCGCTGGCCAAACTGAAATGCTAGGCAACTACGCACAGAGAGTTTCGGGTACATTTCTAACTATAAGTTGTAAGAATGTTGCGGATTTTGCATAAAATTTAACATTTTTTGCCTTCCAGAAGACGATGACATGCAGATGCCTACACTTGATCGATCTTGCTGCGAACGAAGATACCAATAACACACAGGCCTTGGAAGAGTAGCGAGTCAAATAGTCGCAAGACCAGTTAACACTTCCGAAAACTATGAACCTATTGGCATGCCTTTCATCACTTACCAGCCTGCCAATTCAAACGTAAAACACATGTTGGGACAAAAACTAAAAAAAGTTGGCGGATTTCGATGTATCGGAAAGGATTCAACGCTTCGCCCTAGTTACTCGTCCGGAATAATTCAACGATACTGACTGCCAGGGTAAAACGCGAGAATAACCCCGTTCCCGCGTTAACAGGCTGACAGGCCAGACATTGAAGACACCAGAAAATGATCTGTTGTCACGTAAGGAGGTGGCCCTCCATGCACCTTGCTGAAAGCAAAACTGTTGCTTAGGCTCTCGTAATACGCCTTCTGATCAACAATATTTTATCCAAGTTTCATTGGCCTTTTATAGGCGCCCACTAAAGTTAACTGCTTATGTCTTTTATGTTGGATCTGGAATAAACAACCGATTGGGCCTCGTTCTTCCAAACTTTATTCTGAGTAAGCTCGTCAGTCTGCATCAGGTGTAAGCGTTCCTTCTGGAAGCCTTCAGTCAACGAAGCAGTTACCGTATTCTGCTGAAGGTGCCGAGCTTACGGGACCATCTCACGAACCCTAAACTCTTCTGTTCGGA
Source organism: Schistocephalus solidus (assembly GCA_017591395.1). Taxonomy (NCBI): domain Eukaryota; kingdom Metazoa; phylum Platyhelminthes; class Cestoda; order Diphyllobothriidea; family Diphyllobothriidae; genus Schistocephalus; species Schistocephalus solidus. Next base: position 22,192 of record WEDG01003008.1, read on the forward strand.
GAGCTCAAACCACGTACCACAACTATTGTTCCTTTCACTAATACCGTTGAGTGACCGAACAATTCCACGGAATTTTTCATCAAGACGCAGATGATAACGTTAGTAAAGACAGCTGGTTTCCAACTTTTCTAACGAAAAACCACTGCAGCAAGACGCCCACGTGAGCAGATTATAACATAAATACGTATTTTTTAAAAAAATGGGAGCTGTGAAGTGCAGGATCCGCCAAGGTGCAAGAGCTTGGATACGAAAATCAGTTCGATAGCTTGAGAGTTGGCATAGAGGGCATGTCTAGTCATCGAAGTATGACAGGCCTGCTGTTACACCGATGGGTGTACCCATTGTTCCATAGGTTGGTCTCCTACATGCCACACAGGTTGGCGTTAAGACCGAATCATTTCAGGTTATAGTGCGCCTGAGAGGTTCGACGCAGCCTAGGAGTTCTGTTTGCAGTCTAGAAGCATCAGTGGACTCACCCGTAACGGCTACTTTTGCAATGGGGTTACGCATTTACATCAAGACATTGACCCCACAATCTCATATTGGCACAGGTTTTACAATTGTAATCGAACTGTCAAAGTCTCTTGTTGATTCAGCATAGTAGTCTTTGGGACACGCAAATAAAACAAATAACGAGCAAAGAATTTTCAAAACGAACTTGAAGATGGGTGGGTGATTACCCCAGGTTGGAGTTGGCAGCCATATGGTTCTAGAAGGGGCAAACTTGGCCTACATGGAAAAGTGTGGAACATTTTGATTATTTAGACAAGAATTACCAGAAAAGCGGCTCCGATTCGCAGTGATCCAGTGCCTGAAATGCCCTGAACGGTGGCGTTCTGAAGAAAGAAAATATACATGTAAGATATGGTAACAAAATTTATGATACAAAATACTATTTTACTAAAAAAATAGAACAGTTTAAATCCTACACTCACCCGCTTTTCCAACAACACGGGCGATTCGGGCCCCAGGGCTAACTTTATGGCCTGGTAGCAAAAGTTGGGGTTGCCTGCTATCGGCAAATACTCCTTGTTTTGACCTATAAGTACCCGAGTCTCGGCCTGCTTTACAGCAGACAGGACGAAGGGCAAACCTGCGTCATCGCGATACGCCCCGGCGCCCAAGTTGACTTTGTTTGGGTTAGGATCGCGATCACAGGCCTCATTCAGTCCGAATATCACATCGGGCGGACCAGCAGAAACATTCTTCCAAGAACAGCTGGAATTGCATGTAAACAATGAAAATACCTCACTTTAAAGAAGATAGAACCCTTGCATAATATAACAGGTAAAATCTAATCATGACTCTCAGCGTTTCAGTAGAATGCATCACTACAATAGCAGCCCAATTATTGTCCGGTTTATCAAACAGAATTTCCGTATATAGCAAGCTGCCCATGCTTCACATTAACCTGCTTATTGTTTTACTTCTCGGTCGCTTCAAATTATTTACCTGAACATTTTTATAATACGTGTTTTGTTCCATTAATTGTAATTAATTTATTATTTTTTTCAGCACAGCCCCCCACCACGGCATAAATGTGACAAATGGAGGTCAAATCTAGTATTTGCGGGCTAAAACGAACGATATATGAACACAAATACTACGTTGATAAGGCTGTAATTATATGGTGTACAGTGCTTTAATTTGGTCACAATGTCAACCTCTTAAGTGAATTGATGTGAATTTCGCGAATAAATCAAAAGGCTGATAATTCTTGCAGGCAAACTGCAGGTGCAAACTGCTAGATGTACACCTAACAGTTTTGCCAGGCCTTGAAAATAATGTTAAATACTTATGGACACTAGCATCCGAACCGCAGATCATGAAGTATAAGGAAACTAACACTAGGCTTCCTTAGCCGAAAGTCGAAGCAAAAATCCGAAAGGTAACTGACCTACATTAAACCAACGTTCTGTTAAGTTCAGAGCAACATAACAGTAGGATTAATTTTCTGAGGTAAGATTGTCAGTGATGTCCTCAATCTTCTGCGTAAAAAGCGGTAAAAGCTGTGGCAAGTGGGTTCAGGGAGACAGGCGATATATATAGCGCCAGTATAGTGACCCTGCTACGAGCGTGTGCTACCGATTAAGAGGCACGGTCTCTCAGGTTATTATAAGTGTGACAAAAACTAATTTGTTGTCTGATACTGTAGTATTTGGTGGGTTACTGAGCCAATGTCGGCGCAGTCCAGAGGGCTAGACGGACAGCCGTGAACCTCAGCCCTAATAGCAAAGCAGTGCGATTCTAGCTCATTTTTTCGCGTCCGTTTGCGCTCGCGTTTTGATTGGTTGCCTGTGACGCTGAACGTACGTATCTAAGGGCGTAAAAGACAGCGTGCGCTTTCATCGGCTTATCGATTGGACGGGCGATCGCCTGTGCTCGCGCAGCCGTGGGCGTCACTTCCTGCTGTGCCACGTGATTGCAGACTGATATTGTGTTTCTTGTGTTGCCCTTTTGATAACTGCTTTTACTGTATTTTTTTAGTAGGTTTACAGACGTATCCAATAGAAGATTTAGATTTCTTATGCAGCTTAACTCTCTTGAATCTTTAAGACGTATTAAAGAAAATTTGAGAGAAAGGTACCCGTCGGACTCTTCACCTTCGTCATCTGACAGTTTGTCATCTGACAGGGAGTCTTCATCCTCATACGAGGAGTCATATGAATCTTCCACGTCATCGTCAGTGTCACAAACACCAGGTTATGAGACGCCGTTAACGTCTACGTCCACTCCAGTAGAAGGCGATGGAATGCGAAAGTGTGTAATTCGTTAAAAATTGGCTCACATTCATCTGAGCAGACTTCTGAAGCTGATCAAGCCATACTTAACTACGGACTTGCCCTCCGAAGCACCAACACTGTTGAGAGGTGCAGTCAGTATTCCACCCGTAACGGCAAAGTGTAGCAGTGAGTAGATTCAGTTGGAACTGGTAAGTTAGTAGATTGATAAGTTAAGTAACCGCTACTCGCAGTCTGTAGATGATGAAATAGTAGCATGTCTTGCAATAGATGGCTTACCCATTCATCGCAAGACAAGAAGAGAGTTTTGGCCTATTTTGGGAAAGATAATGAAATCCTTTTTAAGTGAGGTATGTGTAATAGATATTTATTGCGATTTAGGAAAGCCCTTTGATGTTCAAGCATTCTGCAAACCACTTGTAGAGGAGTTGTTATGTTTAGGCAGATGCGGTTTGCATATGAAGTTAATCGACAAAACCTTTCAGTTCAGAGTAGCAGCCGTCATATGTGGCGCACAGGCTAGAGCTTTTAGCAAGCAAATTAAGAATCCTAACGTTTATTATGGTTGTCAAAGATTTAACGTTAAGGGTGAGAAGTTAGACAAAATTGTCTACGACAGCATATCCGAGCGTAGTAGAGCTGGTAAGGATTTCCTGTCAGCTGCAGGCGACTGTCACAGAATATGCGTGTCTCCTTTCTTAGAATGTAACATCAGTTTGATTACTGATTTCCTACTAGACCCATAACATTAAGGTTATTTGGGAGTCACGAAACGATTCTCTAACCTCTGGCTACGAGGCCCTACGGATTCTCAGTTAGGGTGGTCCGTTTCAACCGTTTCTATCATTAATGCTAGGTTACGCTTCCTAAATAAGTACATGCCACAACAGTTTTCACAGCGGGCTAAGTCAATAAGTGAAGCAGATACGTGGAAAGATACAGAATTTCGATAGATTTTGCTGTATACCAGTGTAATAGTACTGAACGATGTGCCACCGCGGAGGTATTGGAAGCACTTCCTCTTACTGTTTACGGGATTAAGATGTCTAATTCACCCAAGATCTAGCAAACAGCGGAAAACATACTGTAGGCATTTATTACCAGTGTTTGTAGAAATGTTTTCATCTTTATACGGTAAGAGTGAAATGGTGTACAATGTTCACTTATCGGACGATATTGAAAGACATGGTTCACTTTACATTTTTTAATATTTTTATTTCAGAGTAACCTTAGGCGGCTTAAGCGAATGCTTAGAAAACCATTCCAGCCTCTTCAGCTAACTGTTCATAGGTAAGGTGAAATGCAGGGGCAGACACCCCGCTGAGCCCATGTGTACGGGCACGCGCGGGCGGAGGATTAAAAAAGCATCTACGGGAAATTATTCATAATCATCATAAAAATATTCAACACTAATTTCAAGCATATATCTTTAGATATAGGATTCAGCTACGACATATAATTATCCTTTTATCGTTAATTTATTACATTCCTTAATAATTTATGCGCAAGTTTCCTAATAATTTATCTTTAAAAATGAGGAATTTAAAAATGTTAAAAGTAATAAATTGACAAAGATACCTTGAACGAAAACTCTGCACGAAACAACGCCGCATGATCAACGTACGCATTGAACGGGTAACAAGGCAAATTCACTTCAGATCAAAAATGTGCTTGCGTAGGCGCACTGTAAAATCGAAACATTTAAACAAGGTAGGTTCGAGTAGGTTTACGAAATCCCTGATTAAAAATATGCAGAATTAAGGCCTCTGTTCGGTTTGCATTTTCAACTTTTCTGTATGATTGCTTGAATGTGTCATTAAATAAAACATAGCAGTGAACTTTGACTCGTGACAAGCGTCTCGTGTTTACGCTGTCGCCTGACGTCGGCGTAAAATAAATTACGATCGACTATCTCAATCCCTCTTGGGCAATTGCAACGGTTATTTTTCATTCATTGAACATACTTAGTCAAGAATGCGCTCGTCTGAGCGTCAAGCTCTGGTAAACGTCCTCGGCACAGGACTTTCTAGATCTAATCCAGGGCATACTGCATTCCGCATAAACGGATACCTGAGCTGGCTTTGTTTTTTTGGATTCTGTATTGCAATCTTCCCCCACCACTTTCACGTTTCTTCGTGGAACTTTGTGGTTTAGACGAAAGTTTCCACACTAAGCATTACGCTTTTCATGTACAGATAATTTCTTTCTAGTTTTATTTGTTTACATTGCAGGAGTGAGATAAATTGAATTTTAAATGATGGTAGAACATACAGGGCCATTGGCAAATAAAGTTTCTTGTTGACTTTCTTATGAAGTGGGAAGGCAGTGTTGGTCATATTCCGCGAGGTGGGAGCATTCGAGAAGGATATTTTACCTATCTACTAAATTGAATTACTTATTCCTTTAAAGCACATCCAGCTAGTAAGCAGGGCCAGATTTGCTCTAGTTAATTGATCCAATACACATTCAACAGGGTGCAGGCCATCAACGTGCATTGAGGGGTCACTCGTAACCCTAATGACCACAAATATGGTTTAATTTGGTAACAAATATTATATTTTAAAAGGTATACCAATGCCGACCTTTATTTCCTATCCTCCCTCTAAGAAACCAATGGGTTTTGCAGCACTGCTCGAGTCATAAAGCACCCGCTGTGACTTAGAAACATGACGTCTCCCAACTCATGTGTCAACTCACAGCGCTCTCACAGGAGATGTGGCGCCAAGGACAGGTCCCTCAGGATATCGAGGACATCAATATCGTCCAAATCTACAAGAAGAAGGGATACCACCACCTCTGTTACAACCAGTGGGGATGCTCGCTGCTCAACATCACCAGGAACATATTAGCTTGCATTCTCCTCAACAGTCTTCTGGGACAAGGCCTCCTTAAGGAAATCCAATGCGTTTTCCGCCGTCATCGCGACACCACTTACCTTATCTTCGCCACCCGCCAACTCCAAGGGAAGTATCAGGAGATGCATATGTACAGCTACTTAACCTTCATTGATCTGATGAAAGCCTATGGTATGGTGAATTGCGAAGGACTATGGAAGTTCATGCAGAAATTAGACTGTTCCGAAGGATTCTCTCACATGGTGCTTCAGCTCAACGATGGCATGAACGTGCACGTCCCCGTCAACGAAGCCGTCGAAGGGGCTTGCGTAGTAAACAAATTAGTTAAGCAGGGCCGCTTCCTCGCGCCTACCATCTTCAATCTCATGTTCTCTTCCATGTTAATGGACACGTACTGTGAAGAATGCCACTGGATCCGCATCGCCTACCTGATGGATAGCCAACTCCCTAATCAACGACAAAAGCACCCCTGATCGCATGTATCCACATCCATCATCCACGTTATTAATTTTGTCGACGACTGCGCTCTCAGCACTTGTGACAATTTCGGACTGATTATCAGTTCAGTTCAGTTCAGTGTATTTGAGGAAAATAGGCTTACGCCTTTGAAATCCCTATTTGTTACATAAAAGTAGCAAGAATAAGAAGCAAATTAAAGAAGTAACAGTCAAGTGAATGCAGGCAGGTTTACGTGGTACACTGATATTGTTAAGGTTAAGTAGTCACATAGTCACATAGCCGCGACCGCGACCGCTGAAAATAATGCTAGAGAGCAAAGACCAAATCAAGGCGATCCTATCCAAAAAAACTAACCTACGTCACTCGCATAAAGAGGTTTTTTTCAACCGGACTACTCCCCTGCGGAAAGGCTGAAACGCCGGGAACTTGTCTTGGAACTACAATCAAGACTGAAGGCTGGCGAACACAATCTGGCTATTTTCAAGGGGAAGGTAGTTCAAAAGAATACGAATTTTCCATTGAACCAACCGATTGTTCTGAGGACAACGGCAGCCACCTCACTAACGCCAAAACCATCAGGGAACCAATTGCCCAAAGAGATGTCAGAACTGATTCCGTAACGCCCAGCGTTCTCACTAAAGAAACCAGAGTTACCGAAAAATCATCACGAAACGGAAAAAGACATACGACCTTGACGTTAGAGGAGACGCAGTTGGGCCCATAAAATTGACAAACGCAACAGGAAATTTGGTTGGCGCAAAATTGAAGTGCTTGTATACAAATGCGCAAAGCCTTTTATCAAAACTTGATGAGTTAAAAATTTGCCTTGCCGAAGTATCTCCGGATGTGATAGCAGTAACCGAAACCTGGCTGTCGGGCAGTATTCGAGATAGCGAAATAACATTGTCTGGGTACCAAATATATCGGAGGGACAGAGAAAACCGACAGGGTGGTGGAATAATTGTGTATGTGAAAGACGTGCTAATAGTGTCTGACAAGACGAGCAAGTTTGCGTGCAGCACTGAAGCCATATGGTTGAACATCAAGGCTCTTGGCTCTCCATGTCTAGATGTCCTCATTGTCTATCGGCCACCTAGGATAGACCGAGTCGCGGACACCCACTTGTTGGAACAATTAGAAAAGTTCTCCAGTAGACCTTATGTAATGATTATGGGTGACTTCAACGCACCAGGAATTAACTGGAGCACTTTTCAATCATCATGCCCAAAATCAACTTTTGATTATGTTTTTCTGCAAAAGACCTTGAATGCACTCCTCACACAGCATGTCCCTTTCCCCACCAGAACACGTGAAGGACAAAGGGCTAACTGTCTCGACCTGTTTTTCACGAAAACATCAGGCAGCATTGACGAGATTATTTCAATGCCTCCGCTCGGTCGTAGTGATCACGTGGTGCTTATATGGGACTACTCCTTATTCTCCGTTGCCCCTGCTATAGAGGAAAAACGGCGTAACGTTTGGCGAGGAAACTTTCATCAGATGCGAGCAGATATAACACACATCAACTGGACCTCAATATTTTTCGAGCACCGTAAACGAAGATTGGGAGTCTTTCCGAAATGTTCTTCTGCAACTTATTGACAACCACTGCCCGCTAACGAGTGTCCATCACAGCAAGCGTCCTGGGTGGCTAGACAGCAACTTAAAAAAAGGGAAATAAACAGGAAGCACAAGTTGTGGAGAAAAATATCGCGAGTCTAATCAAGTCGCCTATTTTAATAAGTATAAAGCACAGAGAAACAAAATGAGAAGCCTTATTCTTACAACGCGAAGAGAATTTGAGAAGACTTTGCTGCAAAAAGGCAACGCAGAATCCAAAGTTAGTCTACAGTTACCTCCGTAGATGTACAAGGAATAAACATCAAATACCGCTGATTAAGACTGCCGTGGGCGTCAAAATTTCTGAAAACAGGGAAAAAAAGCCGAGTACTTTTCACAGTTCTACCGCTCAGTCTTCACAAACGAGGCAAGGTTCCTTCGTCCCTCAGTGGATAACCCGCCGACTGCAAGCATTAGCCACATACTATTCTCAGAATTTCTGATCCAAAAAGGAATTAAAAGAACTAAAAGAGTCGAAATCCCCAGGACCAGACGAGCTTCCACCCAAGCTTCTGAAAGAACTCGCCAATGAACTTTCCGCACCTTTGTCAGTGCTCTTTCAAAAAGTCCTTTGACTCCGGAACACTTCCTTTCGATTGAAGCTGGCACATATAACTCCCTTGTACAAAAGCGGTAGCCGGGCGTCAGTGACAAACTACAGGCCCATAAGCTTAACATGCATCCTTGGTAAGATTATGGAAAGGATCATCAAGAGCGAATTGGTGAAATTCCTAGAGACTCATAATTTGTTATCAAGCTGTCAACACGGGTTCAGAAAAGGAAGATCATGCACAACGAATTTGCTGTATTCGATCCAGAGGTGGACCCAAGCACTTGAAGATAGACACGCGGTTCACATTGCCTTCATTGACTTTCAAAAGGCCTTCGATACTGTGCCGCACGAGAGACTGCTTTACAAGCTAGAAAGAATTGGAATCAGAGGTAACCTCCTCAAGTGGATCGAAAACTTCCTCGTGGGTCGGCGCCAGGTTGTGTGCATCGGCCAAGAGAGTTCAAGTTCTGCTGCGGTCGAGAGTGGGGTTCCTCAGGGTTCAGTACTAGGGCCAATACTGTTTTTAATATACGTGAACGATTGTGTCAGGAATCTCGACTGTGAAGCAGCAATGTTTGCCGACGACATTAAAAATCTGGAATGTAATCCAGAGCCCTGCTGACGAAGATAAACTGCAGATCAACCTAACTCGGTTGGAGGAGTGGTCGAATCATTGGCTTTTTGCGGTTCAACGTCGATAAGTGTACAATACTTCGCTTAGGCAACCCGTCTGGATCTGCCGAAAGTAGAAGTTACTTTCTCAACGGTGAAGCCTTAAAAGACGTGGAAACCCAAAAGGACCTTGGTGTGCTGATGACCACCACCTTAAAAACCATCGTCTCACTGCTCGAAAGTGGCGAAGAGGGCAATTTCGGTGTTGCATGCCATCAGACGAGCCTTTTTGGATTTCGATGAAGATCTTTTTGCTAAGACCTTTGGAACATTCATTAGGCCACATTTGGAATATGCTATGCACGCCTGGAAACCCTGGACAGTTCAAGATCAGAACTGCCTCGAAAGAGTCCAGAGGAAAGCCACCAAAAATGGTTAGAAGTCAAAGCTCCTTGCCATATCCCACCCGCCTAATGAATCTTAATCTGTTCCCTTTGAGTTATAGGCAAATGCGTGGTGATCTCCTGCAGACATTCCGCATTGTGAAGGGATTGGATTGTTGCCTGGAATTCTCGGACTTCTTTGAATTTGCCACCACGACCCATCTCCGAGGTCACCCATTGAAACTGCGTGTCCAGCAGGCGAGACTGGATGTGCGCAAATTCTCCTTCTCTGTCAGAGTGGTTAAACCATGGAATGCCCTCCCTGAAGACGTTGTGATGTCACCATCGCTGGAAAGCTTTAAAAGGAACCTTGACAGTTTTTATGTTCCGCAACGAGCCTGAGCGATGAGGCATTTATCTTAACCCTCGAGAGTCGTGCACCACTTGTCAAATTTTATGACCGCCTTTTGTACCTTGGCAACCCACACGGTTTCTCTGTATACCGCACTTAATTTTACGTTACAAATAGGGTACTCAAAGGCCCATGCCTATTTCCCTCAATAAATTGAATTGAATTGAATTGAAAAAAATATGTATGTCAAGCCGATGTTTGAATGTATACACAGACTGGGACATAACAATCGCCTCAGGTAGGTTATTCCACGGTTCCACGACACGGTTGGTGAAAAAATACTTCCTCACATCCAATCTTACTTGGGGCACACTTAGTTTGAATGGATGACCTCGGAGATTTTTCGTAGTGGCAAGTTGGAAAAAGTCATCACATAGGAGGGCGCAATCCATGCCACGCACGATACGGAAGGTTTGTATCAAGTCTCCGCGCAACTGCCTATAACTCAGAGGCTAGAGCTTTTAGGTTATTTAGACGAATCTCATATGGCAGTTCAGATTGACCTCTTACTAATTTTGTGGCTCGCCGCTGCACCCTTTCAAGCATGTTGTAGTCCTGTTGCGTCCACGGTCGCCAGGCTTGGATCGCATATTCAAGATGTGGCCTTACAAACGTACCAAAGACTTTAGAAAAGCAGTCTTCATCGAAAACTTTAAATGCCCGCTTGATAGCGTACAGTATTGAATTGGCGGATTTAGCTGCCTTGGAACATTGCGTAGAAGGCTTCAGGTTGTCTTTCATCCTAGTTCACCATTAATTTTAAAACATTGCTAACTGTTGACATAGCAGGACAATTTATGAAATTGTACATTTTATCTGCACACATTGTCATGACTTTATTTCGTTACTAATGTTTGCTTAGACAGTACCTTCCCGGTGCTAACCAAATATAAATTCGAAATAAAAAAAATAAATCAATAAATCCAAACTCCAAGATCCTTCTGTGTGCGTGCTTCTCGGAGTGGCAAACCGTTCCAATAGTAGGGTCGCATATCAGTGACCTGATTTCGATTTCCCAGGCGTAGCAGGGTGCATTTGTTTGAGTTGAAGGACAAGAGCCATTTGTGGGACCACTCGTCCAATCGACGAAGATTTTCTTGGAAATTGTCTGCATCAGCAGCATTGTGGATAACTTTCCAGATTTTTATATCGTCCGCAAACATAGCAAAGGTACAGTCCAATTCCTGTACACAATCATTAATGAACAAGAGAAATAGGATCGGTCCGAGCACTGAACCTTGTGGGACTCCACTCTCGATGACTGTGCGCTTTGATCGCGATCCACCTACACAGACCACTTGGGAACGACCGACGAGAAAATTCTTGATCCACGTTAGAAGTTTGCCGCCAAGACCGAACATTCTCAACTTGTGAAGGAGACGCTGGTGTGGAACACTATCGAAGGCCTTCTGGAAATCAATGTAGGCCACGTGCACAGTGTCTTTTGCATCGAGTGCTTTTGTCCAGCTTTGCATCGTATAAAGTAAGTTCGTAACACACGATCTTCCCCTACGAAAGCCGTATTGTGCAGTCGATAAGAGGTTACGGGTTTCTAAATAAATCATCAATTCCTTTTTGACAACCTTATCCATAACCTTGCAAGAGATTGAGGTCAGGCTGACAGGCCTGTAATTTGTAGCAAATGCACGACTTCCACTTTTGTGAAGCGGTGCGATGTGGGCTGTTTTCCAGTCGGTAGGAAGAATTCCCGTATCGAACGATTTCTGGCACAGCAACGATAGCGGTTTCGCCAGCTCTCGAGCAAGTTCGAGGAGTAGCTTTGCTGGAATCTCGTTGGGGCCAGGAGATTTGCATGCCTTCAGGCTTTTTAGTTCTTCAAAGACCGCCGCTTCTTGAAAGAGCATATCCTGAATAAGTGGCACTCCTGTAGTCTCGTAACTTGATGGAATAAAAACAGCTTCTCTAGTGAAAACCGACTGAAAGAACTGGGAAAAGTGTTCAGCTTTGTTTTTATTTTCTGGTATCTCGAAACCGTCATCGTTTCTCATAACAGGAATCGGGTTCCTGTTACGTGTGGTTTTTCTTACATAGCTGTAGAGTAATTTGGGATTGTGAACTGCTCTCTGGAGCAAATCCCTCTCGTAATCCCGTCGGCTTTGGAAGATGAAGCTTTTAACCTTGTTCCTCTGAGTTTTGTATGCTTGCAAGGCTAAATTTTCATTGGATCGGCAAAATTTCTTCCAAAGCCTTCCTTTCCTGTTAATATCCCTTTTTAGATTCCTTTTTTAACAACTGTGGTCTGTTAGATATCCTAAGTTGTGATGGCGAACAATGCCATTTTATTAGATTCAACAAACACTCCTTAAATAAATTCCAGTCCTCAGTGACATTCCCGGAGAAGAGAACATCCCAGTCTATTCGTGATGCCTCAGCTCTCATCTTGCAAAAGTCTCCTCGCCATAGATTGGGCCTGGTTTCATTTATTGCAGATGGCACAGAATATAAACCATACTCCCATGAAAGAACTGCGTGATCACTTCGACCAAGTGGAGGTAGGCAGTGTACCTCGTCTATACTGTCAGGATCTTTAGTGAAGACGAGATCTAAACAACTAGCCTGTTGTCCTCCACGCGCTCTCGTTGGAACAAATACATGTTGGGTGAAAAGAGCTTCAAGTGTTGTCTTTAGCAGACGATGATCGAAGGAAAACTTTTGAGCTCTGTGCCTGCAGATCGTTCCATCGAATGCTGGGTGCATTTAAGTCACCCATGAGAACAACATCAGGTCGACTGCTAATCTCCTTAATGTTCTCCAACAAACAAGTATCAGCGTCAGTGTCTGTCCCCGGTGGTCGGTAGAGAGTCATGACTTCAAGGAACTGCGATCCCCGCGTCTTTATTTTCAGCCAAATAGCCTCAATACCATTGTTAATCTTCTCCGTCATTTCACACACTGTGAAATTGCTTTTTTAACATACATCGCAACTCCTCCACCCTGGCGTTGGGTGCGGTCTCTCCTGAACAGCTGGTACCCGGATAAGGCTACTTCGCAATCACTGATGTTCTGTGACGGCCATGTTTCTGTGATTGCTATAATATCGGGGAGACAGAACGGCTACCTGAATTCTCAGTTCGTCGAGTTTCGAAAACAGACTTTGGGCGTTGGTATACAGAAATTTCAGTGTGCAGCAGTCAGCAGAGCCAAATTCCGTTTGTCTCGAGTTTGCCAATGCTAATTTGCCGATGCCATCATGAGCATGGGCTGGTTCCAGAGCAATGTTGCGTTTCTCTGTATCACGCGTTCCCCTGTAAATCACCAGATTGCTCTCTCCAGCTGCAAGTCTCCTCTTCATTTCTATCACTAATTCGCGGCGTTTTAGACGTTCTGCTGGAGAGTAGTCCGGCTGAAAAATCTGTTTATGAGAGTTCCGAAGGTTTGTTTTTCTCGAGAGAAGTAGTTTAGCCTCTTCCTTGTTGTCCAAGACAATTTTTGATAGGCCGTGGTTTCACATTTTGGGACTGTTCGATATCCTTTTTTCCGAGCCTGAAGGCAGCGCGAACGGTTATCGTCTCTCCTGAATGAAGTATATCATTCAGTAGGTGCTGAAACATAGCAAGATCAGCGGATATCCGTTCCTTTGAGGGTGTGCATTTGATTCAGGTAAGCCCTGGATAACAACGCAGTTCTCTCGGTCTAGGGCGTCTTTTGATTCACTGCCGATCATATTTTTCCTCTGAATGACCAGAGGGATTCATTAGGTTTGTTTTTTCAACTTGATACTCGTTTTTATGTTGTTTCCCAATGATATCTTGCCACTCATTGGTATTTTCGCTCCCAACTAAGGGCTCTTTAGAACTGCTGGGATAGCCGACAGGAGGTGAGTCTGAAGTCGGAACTGCCTTTGGAAGAGGCATTATTGAAGTTCTCCTGATATTACCGTTATCCAATTTGGTGGTGTTGTTGTCCGATGCTGGGATTCTGGGACTTACATTTTTGGATGAAATATTATCTGTGTCTTCTGAAACTCGTTTCTGTATTTTCTTGGATCCCTGCCGCTTGCCCTTTTTCCTTACTGGATGCTGTTTAACAGCTACATCGAGCTCCGTTGACGTAGCGTCATCTTCCTTGTTGGATGTGATGGCTGCGGAAGCTGTGCCTGCGTATTTGCATTTGTCTCCCTCGTGTTCCATCGTTAGGGACTGCTTCTTTTCGGGCAAATTGTGAGGAAGTTTCTTTAACTTCTATCTCCATCTTCAGCCCCTGCATATCCTTTTTCAACCTCCGAAATTTTTTAGAAGAAGTTTAAAGCATGTCGCACACGCTTCGTTCTCGTAATTGACATCCAAAAACTTACTAAACTCTTGGCCCGTTTGGCGGGAGGTGATTTAAAGGAAACATGTCCGGAAATGTGGCCATTCGTATTATGATTTATGTTTATTCCATCATTAAAAATTAGGTCAGAGATTTTGTCGTGTGGCGATAGCTCAGTGGTTTCGCCGTCGTTCCCTGCACGCTGGTGCCCCGGTTCAAACCTCGGCAGTGACATATATTCTGCACGATTTCCGAAGGGTGTATTTTTGAATTCCATGATAAATCGCAAAAACAATAAAGGGTTTTAAAAGTATGGGACGAAGGTTTTAGCGGAAGCAACTTTATGAATGGATAAAACTGTGTTCGTGCACCAGCCACCGTCAAACACAACCTACAATGCATCAACAGGAATGGTGCCATCCAAAAGCCATGTACGCCTTCACCAAGGTGGATATTAACCACTCTCGTATCACCAAGATCGATGTTGAGGTCACACATAGGGTTGCCGAAGCCAGTGAAGCCTTCAGTAGTCTGCAGAATGTCGTCTTGGATCCAAACAATCTCCACACTTTGTACCAAACTCCAAATGTCCAAAGCTGTCATCTTGCCGACGATGTTGTTTGGAGCGGAAACCTGGATTCAATTCAATTCAATTCAATTTATTGAGGGAAATAGGCATGTGCCTTTGAGTACCCTATTTGTAACGTAAAATGAAGTGCGGTATACAGAGAAACCGTGTGGGTTGCCAAGGTACAAAAGGCGGTCATAAAATTTGACAAGTGGTACACGACTCTCGAGGGTTAAGATAAATGCCTCATCGCTCAGGCTCGTTGCGGAACATAAGACTGTCAAGGTTCCTTTTAAAGCTTTCCAGCGATGGTGACATCACAACGTCTTCAGGGAGGGCATTCCATGGTTTAACCACTCTGACAGAGAAGGAGAACTTGCGCACATCCAGTCTCGCCTGCTGGACACGCAGTTTCAATGGGTGACCTCGGAGATGGGTCGTGGTGGCAAATTCAAGAAGTCCGAGAATTCCAGGCAACAATCCAATCCCTTCACAATGCGGAATGACTGCAGGAGATTACCACGCATTTGCCTATAACTCAAAGGGAACAGATTAAGATTCATTAGGCGGGTGGGATATGGCAAGGAGCTTTGACTTCTAACCATTTTGGTGGCTTTCCTCTGGACTCTTTCGAGGCAGTTCTGATCTTGAATGGTTTACCAAATGCAGGCAAATAAGCTAAATCACTTCCATCACAGCTGTCTCAGTAGAATACTGAATCTACGATGACAACACCGGATCTAGGACATAGAAGAGTTGGAACAAACAGGCCTCCTCATCATTTATGGCCTGCTAAGACAACTGTAACTACGCTAATGTGGTTACCTTGGGTGAATTGCGACCAGCGATTATCTAAAAAACTCTTCTATGGAGATTTCGCCACAGGTTCCCATCATCAAGGCGCTCTAAATGCGAAACTGCAAGGACAATCTGAAGACTTCATGGAGGCAACTGCAGATTAACCCGGAAGCTGTGAGGACTTTGCCCAGAACCGACCGGATTGGAGAGGGCAGGAAACACGTAAGCAGCAATCTATGAAGCAAACCGGATCGCCGCCGCCAAGGCCACAAGTGTGGCACGTACGTCACGAGCTGTCCGGAGCATCACCACCAATGCCCAAGTCCACCAAAAATTTTCACACTGTTAACGCATCTTTCGCGTGTGAATTGGCCTGGTCGGACACCTTCGGGTGCAATGCAAAAAACAATCCAACAACATTAAATTCTGCGTCAGTGAACATCTTCTCTGCCAAATCTGCGTCGAACCCACAATGATCACGTATGGCACAACTTCCACCCACCACCAAAGTACCACCTCAAACTACTCGCAACCTGATACCACCACCACAACTGCTGCCCTTACTATCAGTGATGCGGACTCGGTCCTAACGTGACTTCATTACAATTGCACAGTCACCTCATGCATCGGCCTGCACACTCATTTTGGAATCCACTGAACAGAAACTGGCAAACCAGTGCCTGGAGCCATAGCACGCAACAGAAATTGCCGCATCCACTTAGCTCCCTACCCTCACGCATTAACTAACCTCATAGGCCTATTTGGTTTAAACGCGCATCCATGACAGCAGAATTCACCGTAATCTCGATAGCAAAGATACATCACGCGCACACTCCGCTCTTGTCATTGCCACCTCCGCTACCACCACCATTACCACGAACGAAAACCACGCAGCCACTCCCCCGACGTCTACAGCCCACATTGAGCCCATAACTTCACGCACCGGCCCTGTCGGTCACCTGCGAATCTATTGCACAGAGACTGGTGATGTGGTACCTGGGGCTCCAAAATATATTCGCCATGCCTGCCTCCACTGCCAGCACTGCCCCCGTACATTCACACACCGATGGACCCAGTAGGCCACATGTGCCTCCACAATAACCTGCGGTAACCAAGGTAGGTTAAACAACGTCAATACATACTATCTCTTATACTTCCTCTATGGAAGACCCTGTATGTTCTCTCAGTCTTGACAGTTCACCTTATTTTTGACCCTATACAAGCCGCTGCACCCTTGTCAACCATCGCATCTGTCACGCCATTAGATGACGCTTTTTGCGGCTTTCATCATTCCCCCTGGTGTCGACTTTTCATGAACTGTTGACAATTGTGGCGGGTTCCTCTCTTTTGCCAACTTGTCGGTGGTTTCAGAAACCAGCCATGAGATAATCATGGTCGCATTTATGTCATTTCGACGATGAACTTCACGCTCTCTATGGTCATTTTCTAGTTCCATTTTAATTTACTGATAATGCCCGTGATGGTTTCAGTTGTCTTACATTCGTCATGGATACCCATATAGCTAGTCGATAGTATTATGATCACACCTGCAGTGATACGGAGGTGAAAAGAAGCCCCTGTCGTTACATTTTTTTATTTCACAACGAGGAGCGTTGTGAATCCTTAACGTTCTTATTAGGATGTCCGTCCTACCTCAAGCATATAATGTTCTCCCACGAGTGAAACTTTTTTTCTCCTTAAAGTCACGTGACCCCCAGTCAACATATCTTTTCGATGAAATTCTCAAGGTGATTTTTCACGGCCTGCTCTTTTTATTGACTGATTTTTCACCTCACTGATTTGTGTCATTTAATATCGCTAAGATGCTGACCTACAATTCATACATTTACAACTGTAAACGACTGTGATTTCGTTTTATTTTTGTTATTGACAGCACCTTTCCGGGTACCTAACTTAAACATTTATGAATCTATCTAATAACGCACACAGATCTACCACCGTTATCGCCTGCCTGAGTCTATCATGGTTTCCGAAAAACCGAGACTTAGAAGGCAACCGACCGACGCTTATGCCAGAGCACGCCATTATCCCTGTGTTTGTTGTGCGTTTAGTAGATGACCAGTGGACTTTGCGTCAGATGGTGAAGGCTCATTATTACCACTGGGTTTGGTTATCCTGTTATGAATTTCATGCGGGCCATGTAGGGCTGTGGCACTTAGCGGGCTTTTGAAATTGAGCCGCCATCTTTTCTGCTCTCCATTAGCATGTGAATCCTCTTATATGTACGTCGATTGGCCTACTTCAACCATTATATGCTTGAATTTTAACAATATTTGTTTATTTTCGAACAACGAAAATGAGGTCATCAGCGCACCACGCTGGCACCATTTTGAAGGAAGTCCAAATTGATCGATTTTTTGAGACACATTCAAGGACGATTCTTCACAGTGAATGGAAGACCTTTTTGCTAAAAGGTTTGGAATTTTCCTTTCAAAATAAAGCGTAGCTCTTTATCTCTCTACATATGGTCGCCGGCCCTGTCAGCCACTGCGCCCACTCTCGCATCAGGCAACTGAGCAATTGGGATGGTAGTCTGATTTTGGTGGTGGGAAATTGAATGAGGAGAACGACTCAGCGCATTTTCCTCACCATAAACAATTTGACCCGCTTAAAAAAATACGGTGCGCTAAAATCCGTGGCTTGGAAGTTTGCCAGCTGACAGGATGATTCGAACCGCGTGGTCAGCCCAGTGTGTGTTTTGTGTAGAGTGGCTGACAAGTGGACTGAGTGTCAGGCTGTAATTGCTCCTTCTTAATATGGCCTTTATGGCACTCTCACTCAGTTGGAATCCAAGCCGCCCCTTCTTGTGTTGTAATGTTCTTGTCTGGAGTTGGAAGACTATGCCTGAGCCAGCGCCCTCTCCCATCTCCGGTCTTTCGACTCTATCTCGAAACAAGGCCCAGATGGGGGAGTGGAACAGGGAGGGACGTATATAAAATTCAAGTCTGCTACTGCTATAATCCAATGCAAGTCACCGTAGGTATATCACCACACTGTAAATTATGCGGGAAAGATCGTCGAAGTCGACGGTCAAACTGTCACCATGAGTGGTCATACTTGCACTAGAGACTCTCAAACAAATTTTGTTTTAAAAATAACTAAAATAAATAAGCCAAAAATGCTTTGTAAGGTACCCATAAGGTTGCCATCATGGTATATAAAGAAATATGTTTTCGAGTGAATTTTAGGACACTTTGCATTGTTCAGATTTTATTAATGAAATAGGCAATCTAATATGAAAATCTGTTAGTGAGCAGTAAAAATCTTATTCAAGTTATGTTAAAAAAACAGAATAAATACAATTTTTTCGATATTAAAGGAATAAAACTGTCGTTTATGAGAAGGTAAAAATGATATAGGCGGTATGAAAGGTTTATCTTAAAATTATAAATTCGTTAAATGGGTGAGGCTATTTGCCGCAGGCGTGAGCATAACAGCTTGATGATGCCAGCAGCAGCAGCTGTCAAGGTACAGACATAGGAAGAAGTAAACGCAGTCGATTACAGTCCGCTTATAGTAGAAGTGAGGAGGGAATATAAAAGACTATGAGGATCATAAAAGTGCAGCGCGAGACGACAATTTTTCGCATTTAATGATTGACTAAAATAGCAGTGGACTGAGAAAGCAGACGAATCGGCTGTGATCGTCAAGACGTCGCTTGGGGTTGAAATGCATAGATGACGTTAAACGACGCGAAAATCATCACAGTAGATTGGGAAGGGGTAATATCAGTGCAGTTAACAGTCACTTAAAAACAGGGGTTTAAAAATTTAAGAAAAAGTTTGCATTTTAATTGGTACGGCATGCATTATCTGCCCTTTAATCCCAGGAGAACTATTTTGAAGTTCCCCAATTGAATGTTCGCGAATGAAACCGGTAATAATGACTTAAGGCTTTCTAGGATAAGGTGCCTAGTTAATTTTAATTTAAATACCAAAGTTTTGCGCGTTGACTTAATTTCAAGAAACAGGTTATTTTAAAGGAAGTTATATCCAGATGCAAAATAATCCACCGTTTAGACTTAGAGAAAAAGGCTATGGAATAACCTTAGGGGAATCATGCGTGACGTATGACCGATCTACTTGGGTGGGAGTGGTAATACGTGGAAGATTATGGTTAAAATTAACGCGAAACAAAAATCAAAGGCCAGCGTCCAGTCTTTTAACCCATAAAAAGGTTCACGGACTGAAATTTCTCAGTAAAGGAAAAACTGAATCCAGCACGAAGAAATAATTTTCGAGTAAATTTTGTATATTTATGATTTCTGTCGAAATATCACTGATGTAAAGAAGGAACAATAGTGCACCCAAAAGCACTTTAAACACACCACTCGGGATCGAGTGACGCGTTCAGTAGCTATTACCGGTATAGTCTTTCTGATAATGGTTTGGTGAAACCCGATGAAGCACGAGGGCATCAAATTTTACTAAAAGATGTATATGTGGCACCTTGTAAAAGGCTTTGATAAAATCAAAGAAGATCACAACCACTGACTTGTGTTCGTAATATCGAGAATTGAGAGCATTAAGAAAGACTAAGTGAAAAGTTTTGCACAAAACTTTCAGGTAAAAATAAATACTGTTAGAGCTTAAATAATGATTAATTATCCAGAAATCAAGAATTTTGTTGTAACAGTTCTTTTCAAGAAGTTTAGCTAGAGATGGATTTAATGTACTCCCAGATGGTTATTAACACCAGACTGAGATCCAGACTTAAAAACTGGAAGGATAATTGTGGTCTGCCACAATTCCACTTGAAATATAAACTGAGAATAAATGATTAAGAAACCTGGGAAGGTAAGATGACTCGTTACTAATTGGGTTCGGGATACCGTCCATTCCAGAGCAGTGCGAGTCTTTTAAATGACTTATGATTTACTAAATTATGTCTGGAGAAGCCATGATTAAATTTATTTTTCTTTCTGAAAATGGGCAGCAGGCATGAATTGGTTGGACTCAGTATTATGGTGCTTTGCAAGGTGTGCACTAAACAATTGATTGCATTGTATTTGACAAAAGACGACTGTCACAGCCTGATTTCTTAAAACCAGCCTTTTAAAATCTTTCGGGCTCTACTTTTCTTCCACAATGTTTCGCTCATGGCTGTGAAAACGCATTTGAAGTTATGTTATGCTTTGACTCAAACATTTTAAAATGTACAACATTTTATATTGACTGTACACATGCAATGATAACCTAACATTAATAGGGTCATCAAGGGCAATGCCTGTAACCCTTCAAAATATACATATATACAATTCTGCCTTTCTAGAGTCATTGATGAGGAAGATTTTGTTGCCATTTAGTAAATGGGGAATTTTGTTACCAAGCGTAAAGGAGGGTCACGGATGAAAAATGTTAGCGAAGGATTTGGCAGGCTTCGGACCACTGAGGGCAAGTGACTCTTTTCGTCTGTCGCGCCTTTGACGCATCTTGTGAAAGAACTAGTGGAGAAATCACGCAGTTGCTTTTGCAACTGTAAGAGTTATAAAAAAAGTGAGGAGCAAGGGAATCTGAAGGAAATGACTTGAAATATCCATGACGCAAAAGTTCCATGATGGCCTAAGACATGACCAAACAGGTCCCCCACTACAGGAGATAAATCCGTGCTGGTTGCATATACCACTAGTTCAGTATGAGCCTGCACCTGCGCGTGCCCATGTTCAGCACTTTCTATGGTAGCTTAGCCTAAAAAGCGCGGTCTGCAACCTTATTTGGCCTCCGTGTTGGTCCAACGCATCTACCACGCCGCCCGTTTTTCAGGTTACTTTCGTGGCATCTATATACATACACGTTTAAATATGCTATATGTATATAAAATCGAGTGTCATTTGGAGAGCAATACTTTGGAGTTGGCGTTTATTTTTTAGCAGACTCAGCATTTAATAAAAATTAATATAATAATAATTTAATATATGTAAGGGAGCTAGGTAGAACCTTTCAAAACACTTCTTACAGATAAACGATTTCAAAATATGCATATTTAACATAGCGATATGGGTGAATTATATTGGTCATTTTGATTTCCATCAAAAAATTAAATGAAGTCTTATTTAAGGTATCATAACGCTCTCAGCCTAAATAACCAAAGTTGGCAGAAATTTTCCATCATTCAATCGCCCAGTGAGAACAGAAGTTTGGTCGCACTTCAAGTTTGACGCAGTTTATTTTCAATTTTCATTGATGACCTCGGAGATTTTTCGTTTTGCCACTTAAAAAAGGGAACAGTCGATTCATGAGACAAGGCTGAAGACCAAGATCGTATCCCCTCTGTAATGCCTAGAAGAGAGAGGAAAATGATAAGTCTTTCCAGTCAGCCTTCATAGGGTGAGCACTCCAATCCACTGAATAGCTTCGTCACCCTCGATTTAATTTCGCCAATAGATTTAAGTTTTGCTTCATCCAGAGCCATCACGCCTGAGGAAATATTCTAACCCTGGCTGTACAAATGTTCCAAACAGGTGACCAAAACGTTCTTCGTCAAAATTAGTGAAGTAACTCCTGATCGCTGCCAGGAGATACATAGCTTTTTTGCTATCTTTGCATAGTGCGACGATGGTTTGAGGGTGGGCATCATCCACATACTCATGTCCTTTAGATCGTGTACTTCCTCGAGTTGATGACCGCTGATGCAGTACTGACATTGAAACCTTCTCACCTTTCTGTATCTAGAAAGTAGTCAGATGACTTGGCATTTGTTAAAATTAAGTTTAAGCAAACTAAGTAACTTTGTAAGCTCTCAAATCCCCTGAATGTTTGATCGAATTCAATAACTTCAGGTCATGATTAAACATCCCTTCTCGCATGTCAGACGTGCAAGACAGTCGTTCACATAAATCAGAAACAGAATAGGACCCAAAAGTTTCCCCTGCAAAACCCCACTTTAAACGGTTTCCCAGTGTGACTTGGTATCACCAATACAAACACACTGGCGCCTGCTTGTGAGAAAATCGGCTAATCACTTATTTAGGTTGCCAGTCACACCCATTTGATGCAGCTTTTATATCAGACATCTATGTGGAACCATGTTAAAAAATTGGTTGAAGTCAATGTATAGTGCATCGACTGACAAACCCGTTTCTAATGATTTCGTCCATCTTTCCATGGATTTGACCAGGCTAGTGAGACGACTTCGAGCACTTCTTAATCCATGCTGAGGTGAACTTAGCAAGTTGTTCTCTTCAATATGTCCCACACGTTGTATCAAAATCACGGACCTTCCTCACTTTATCGCACCAATCCTATCAACTCTAGCTTTTAATTCTTTAGGGAAGCAGTTTTTTCTCCTAGTTTTTTTTTTAATCGAGGGCTCGCTGAACTTTGCCCCCGATTTAACCGCAAAATTTTTTTTCCACTGCTTCCTTCTTAGGTCACCATATATTTCAAAGATTGTGAACTATTGTTTTAAACATGACAAATCATTGTGAATTGGATTTTCCTACCATACTACAGATTTCTGCTGTTCATATGGTTGTTCACACTGAGCAGCAATTATCCACTTTGTTGTTATTTATATCACTGTACTATATTTGTAACGATAGGGCCTTCTAGGCCTTAAATATGCAATTTATTTACTTTTTATTTATCTTCTCCATTTGTTTGTAACAAGTACTCGTAAGACTTACTTGTTTGAAGCTTTTTGATGAGGTTTTCCCTATCCTTAAAGATGGATATTATGTTGGCTGGATTCCAGTTGATAGGCAGAGCCTCCACCTATATCAATCTTTCTAAAACTTTAGAGAGCATGGAGGAAAGTTAATCAGTGGGTTCATTCGGAATTTTTGCGGATATACCATCCAGACCAGACGATTTAATTGGCTGTAGCTGTCCCAGAGTTTTGCTGAGTGTGTTAATATGATGATAATATGTTTATCTATATACTACCTGGTGGGCATCCTCAATATCCTTAGAACACAGAAAGGAGCCTTAAAAAAACTCCCTTTTTCCACGAACACTTTGTCTTTGTTTGGATTTTAGCCTTACTCTATAGTGTGCAAAATGGGGAGTTTGTTTTAAATCAAACACCTACCTTCAAATGTATAAAAATAACAAAATTGGAAATAAAATGGCTATAGGAATTAATATTTCACAATAAGAATTTGATGGTCAGGATTAATCAGTCAGTAATGGACTTTCGATTATGTGCATTTGACAGGTCGGATGCGGTTCATTCGAATTATAACCACATATACTGAGACGAGAGTACCTCCTTCGGGTGTGTGCTTTGACTGATATGTTAGACCTAGGTAGACTGAAATTTTAAAAAATGGAAAGGGATAAGGGGCATAAACTTTTAAAGGCAAGGAACTTCCAAGACTGTCAGAAATTATGCTATATTTGTCAGCATATTTTATTTATGTATGCATATATGTATTTAAGTGTTATTTAGGATCCCTTCCGGTGGAACATATGGTGGACCTCGTCTTAATCGACGGTCGAACTGTCAAGTGTTACGGGCATAGCCCTTGATGATCCGATGAATGATGGAACTTGATACTAAAAGTTTGCACAGACGGCACAATATAAATTTATGTTTAACGTTTTCGGAAACATTTTACATCAACTGTGTAGTGGTGCGATTCATATAAACTGAAAGCATTAAGTACATTTCCTAGCTGGTTGAACATAGCCTGCAGTGGTAGTTGTCGGTTATCAGAAGTTAATCAATCCACTTGCCTTTTGAACACAGCAATGGTCATAAGACCGTTTGCCAGTTGTGTCACCTGTCGTTACATCTGTTCGATGAAATCACTATTTTTCTTCATCCAGAGCTTCCATACTGGCATTCAGTATGCTGATTGTGGTCTGACGAATGTACTGAAGATTTACACGATCAGTTTGGTAGGAAAGACTATGAAAGCACGCCTGATACAGCATTTGCTGCTCGTCGACCTTGGGATGGCTCTTTTAGATTAGACGAAAGGTAGTAGGTTTGAAGCGGTCTTTCTACCTATATCCTATTACGCGTCCGCTTCTTCAAAAGGAGTCCTGCTCACACAGTCCTGGTGTTTGGGCAACGTAGTCTCCCAAATTGCGAACGCAAGACAACACATTTGGGTATACTACAAGTCAGAAACCATTTCTCGATCAGACAGAACCTTTATCAATGTTTTCTTGGAGATACTCCGCATCGGCAACAGAGCTAATGATTTTACAGATTTTTGTAGTGTCTGCAAACATGATAACATCACAGTTGAGATTATCAATGCAGTCATTTATATAAATAAGTATCAGAAGAGGACCTAATATTGAAATATGCCGAACACCACTTTTTACTGTTTCCCACTCAGACTCTGTGGTACCAACGATTAATTTTTGCAGTCTGCATGACAGTAAATGTTTGATCAGCGTGAAAACGTTACCCTGGAGATCAAATAGCCAAATCTTATGAAACAGTCGCCAATGAGGTACGAAGAAAATGGCATCAGCTGCACAGCCTTCGTCTATGGCTTTTGTCCTTTTTACCTGTGAGAAAAAACCGCACATAAGATATAAGTGACCACGTTGAAAGCCGTGCTGGGCAGCACAGTATATGTTCTTCTGCTCCAACTACCCTATTAAATATCCCTTAATATGTTGTTCCATAACCTTGCACAAAATGTAAATTAAAATCGCTGGACATTAATTTTCCATCTCCGGCCTGAACTCTCCTTTGAGGATCGGGGAGATAAAGACAGTTTTCTATTCCTGCTGTCGTTCGCCTACTTCCATTGAATTTTGGAATATCAACGACACCGGCTCACATAGTACATCGACCAATTCTCTAAGGGTATGCGTATGAGTTTTACCTTGACCAGGTGATTTTGCAGGCTTCAGTCTGAGTCATTAATTTATTATAATTCAGTATATATAACGAAGAATGGTAGAGCCTTTGAAAAACCTTTTTAACGATAGACGCTAGTAAAATATGCGAATATTACATCAAAATATGGTTATAGTATATCGGCCACTTCTTTCGACTTCATATACGTTTATGAAGTAAAAATGAATCAAGTCTTCTTTTAAACACTGCAACACTCTCAGCCTGAACAACCGAAATAGACAGTTTGTTCCTTTCTTTAATCATCCGGTGAGGAGAGAAGTTGATCCGCGCTTAAAGTTCGGTGTAGTTTGCTTTCAGTTTTTATCAGTTAGCTCGGATATTTGTCGTTTTTTCCAATTCGAAAATATTGGCCATTTGAATAGCACAGTCAACTCATCTGACAAGTTTGAAGACCAAAATCATATGCCCTCTGTAGTTTCTATAAGAGAGAGAGGAAAAACTTAAAGTCATTCTACTCGGTACTCATAGGATAGATATTCCAATCGACTGAATAGTTTCACCACTTTCCATTGAACTTTCTCCAACAGAGTGCTATCTTGCTTCGCTCAGGGGCTCCACGCCCGAACGCAATATTCCACCATAGACAGGAACAATGTTCCAAACAAGCGAAAAAAGTTCTTCATCAAAATTAACGAAGTTTCTCCGGATCGCTGTCAGGAGATACATAGCTTTCTTTGCTATCTTGACATAGTGCAATGATGGTTTGAGGGTGTGCGTCATCCATATACCCAAGTACTTTAAATCGTTTACTTCCTAGAGTTGGTGACCGCTGATGCAGTACAGATATTTAAACCTACTCACCTTTCTGTATCTAGAAAGTAGTCAGATGATTTGGCATTTGTTATAGTGAAGGTGAAGTAGCCCCTCATCTCACCCAATTTGCAAGCGGTTCAAGTTAGTTTGTAAGTTTGGCGTATCCACCTTTTTTGAATTGATGTTCATAACTTCAGATCATCAGAAAAATAACCTTCACGCATGTCAGACATTCAAATCAGAAACAGAATGGAACCCAGGTCACTTTCCTGTGGAACTCCACTGCGAAAGGTTCTCCAGTGCGACTTGGCATCACCAATTCAAACACGTTGTTGCCTGCCTGGGAGAAATTCTGACCTTATCAATATAGGCCAGAGGTAAAAATTCTTTTGTAGTGCATCCCTTTCTGAATGTTATAGTTTCTCGGAGCAGAAGAGCGGAAGAAGATTTGTTTCACGAATGAATACCGACTGAAAGAAGCTAGAGAGGACTAAATCTTTCGTTCCGTCAAATGTCTATTGTACTCCGTTTTGCTACCGCTGCGCTGGAATCATGTTATTATTTGTTTTTTATTCCGTATCTAATAGTTTAGAATCTTGGAATGCTCCAAAGAGTTCAGTAGTATAGTTAGCTCACAATTCCTTTGTGTCTTCTTGCTTCCCAACTTACAGACTCTCCCTCGTCGTTTGTATTCCTGCAAGTATTCAACACGTCCCATTCGTCTAAAATGCTTCCACATCTAGGTTTTAAAGGAGGGTTGAAGTTCGTTTTTTATCCACATAGGATGGTTTTTTTCTTTTCTTTCGTTTTAATGGACAGTTAAGATTTATAAGTTTTTTACAGCCGACGAACTGAATATACTCCAGTATTTGTTAACGTTTACCCAAACTTTGGTTGTCCAAGGGGTTACTGAGATTTGTCTTCGTGTGCTGAAGAAATCTCCCCTTCACATGTATGTTTCCAGTTAATTGCATGAGTTAAACTGTGAGAATATAGAATACTCTAAGATTAGTACTATATACTTGCTTGCAATCACTGGAGAGAGATCTTGTAGCTCCAGGAGAATATCCTCGTCTTGGGTAGATAAAGGTTCTAGGCATTTCGAACGTTGTCCTTCCCTAACAAAAGCATACACTGGAAGAGAAGTTTTTCGGCTGCCATCTCAAGTAAAAGGTGATCGAAATTATCCGTCAGACGCAACACACCTCTATGTGAGTTATGGAGAACCATTCTTTGTTAAGCGTGAACGTCCTTTTCGAGTATGGTTGTAAGCGGCCTTGGAGAGGACAGCTTAGGAGATGCATCCGTTTTCGTTAGACAGAGAGAGTTGTGCACGGTGACATATTCTCCATTGTGTAAGAAGGATGGCACTCAAATATGCTTTGAATAGATTGAGGTCATACTCAAACGTTTCATTTGCAATCGGAGAAAGTGACTCCGGAGCCTCTTCTATGCTGATATTTCGTTTTCAGTTAAGATATCTCTTCGGGGACATGGCACTCTGATTTGCTGACAGAGCTTTGTATCAAGAAAATTATATTCTGGTTGACTACAATATTTGCTTCATTTTTAAAGCCACTTTCCAAGGTCAATTTCACGTCCATTTTGGGCTGTTGTCACTTTGACTTGCCGTGGCTCATTTATTATTGGCATTCGGACGTACAAATTCGGTGGTCCACAGTCTTAAATGCTGCGGTTTCTTTGGATACTTACCATCATCAGAATTCAATTCTGGATCCTATGATGCCGAGGACTTAAGTTCATTGACGCATTTCGTGAGATTCTGTTTCATACGCCTAAGTGATCAAGAACATATCACCTCGACGTTTCATTATCTCATTCTGAAATGCTACTGCAGTATTAACCTATTTTACCACCTGACTATTTTTTCCTAAGCAGTTTTTTTCTCCTACCTTCTATTCGAAAATGAAGGACTATTGAACTCTGCCTCCATTTTCATGGTAGGAGTTTTTTTTCACTGCCTATTTTTTCTAGTTCACCATTAATTTTAAAACATTGCTAACTGTTGACATAGCAGGACAATTTATGAATTTGTACATTTTATCTGCACACATTGTCATAACTTTATTTCGTTACTAATGTTTGCTTAGACAGTACCTTCCCGGTGCTAACCAAATATAAATTCTAAAAAATTCTAAATCGGATTTGGTTTAAACGTCTATCAAGAAAAAGCGGCTTTGTTGAGGGTTCGAACCAATTTTTGGTGTGATCACTTAAATCATCTTTGATTTCTTCCCCTTCGGTTCTCCAAATTCGACAAATCTTTCAACATTGCCATTTGGTCACCATCCAGTAACGATGCGGCATTTGGTTGTGCAGCCAGATCAATGCTGATGCTGCCTGACCTGGGTGCAAATGGCAAGATGCATGCACTGTTTTGATCTCCCTGTCGAACTAGATGAATGTCCACTGAGCTCTGTAGATGCGACATCTTTTATCTGAACGTAAGGTTGACTCAAGGAAGCTATATTCGCATACGTAATTTCTTTTTGAAATTTTGATTGTGACTGGTGTTCTTTTACTAAGTGGACATTGAACGGTCTACTTCATATATTTAATTGTCTGTTTCAATTTATATATCTCTTTCTGCGTCCAAAAGGATTTTGAAAAGGGAACGAAATCACCTGGTAGGTGACTTAAAGAAAGGTTATCAGGCTAGTTGCCCACTAAGCAGAAAAAGAACTAGTAATGATGTATCTATCTTTGCCATCATTTTCAGTTTGTATGTTTTTTTGCCAGCTTTCAGTATAAATGTGGGCGAGTGGTTAGAGGCCGCGTTTTTCTGTCTAGAGATTGCTATTCGTCTTTCATGCACAGGTTCGAATCTCGACCGGGACGTCAATTAGTTTAACGCAGATGAATCGTGCGCATCTGTGCTTGCGTACTTACATGAATTCTAGGCAAAATCACTTAAATTAAAAATCTTCTCCCATAAACAGATCGAGCGGCAATCATCAGCAGTCAGACTTGCGAGAAGTATATAATGAAAGCATTTGTCGTGATTTCTCCTTCCAGAGATAACAGCAGATTCAAGGATCACACCGTCCACGCAAAATGTGGAAGCGAGTACACATTTAAGCTTGTGCTGCTCCTACTGATAACGTCCGCAGTAAAGGAATATTTTGAAAGGAACAGAATTGTCACTCACCCATAGATAAATCTGAAAGTTGGAGAATATGCAATCCAATCGTGAATTTTTTTAAAAAACCACGTCTTCTACATTAAGGGTAAAACTAAAAATACGTAAACTCGAAGGAAATGAAATCCAAAACCAATTTTAAATGAGGTGGCATCTGCCCATTGCCTGAAATTTGTCTTTTAATACATATATTCAAATAAAGTTTATTATAAGTAACATTAAGAACTTACTCCATTTATAAATCTATGTTTAAAAACGCACAGCCTCTGGATCTCACATTTTATTTCATCCATGTCTACCACTTTTATTGTAAGCTATCAGCCATCACGAAATTTATTTGCTTTAAGGTTCTTACCAGAGCCAATTATTACCGTTATTTCATCACCGTTGTTGATTATTAGTGTGAATAACCAAATGACTATGTAATCATCACGCCAAGAATCATCAACGGGAATGAAATGAAAGCACTTCACAACTGGATTATGAAACCAAAAGCAATTATTGCATCAAATACGATCCTCAGCGATGAGCAAGAGATCTGCCAAGTAAAGTAGGCGTGTAGTGTCTGGAAATGGCTCCCTATAGTTATTTTGCACATTGTCCCCCGTATTACCGGCCTTTGCAGTTGCCTCTGAGGGTGAGTTTAAGAGATAATCCGAAACGACAGGTCAATGAAGTCATGTTTCAGCGATCACATCTTCTGTTCGCTGAAATTTCCGCGTACATTAAATTTCCGGAGTAATTTTACTACTTTTCCGAAAGATCAAATTACTTCTAAAAAATTTCGAACTGGAATTGTGTATATTTTACTATCTTAAATATCGAATGCGAAGGGACATGGTGCCAGCGTGCGTGAAAAAATGCGTCTACCCTAAATCAAAATTTTATGAATTCCAGTATTCATCTGGATGATCACACAGAACATTACTGTCTATTACATATGTAATTTTCCATTTAACTCGGCTTTATTCTTATTTGGATATTGCTCTCTGGGTGCATAAAAGAAATTATCAGTATTATGTAGGGCGCATAAGCCGCCTCCATCAGTGGCCGTATTATATTGTGGACGGAGTTATTTGATCCTATTTATAGATCTCCAATGATTTGAATTTGCCAGAAAGTTTAGACGGGTGAAAGGAGTTGGACTTGCGCTCAGGAGATGGTGAAGTTTGTGTTATCAAAAAAGACAAGTGGCGATTCAGTACTAGGAAAACGATCCACAGTTTACTTTTATATGTGAGGTAAAGTGGCTGAAAAATAGCCAGATTCCGGGTTTAGGCTTGACCAACAATGTGTGTAATAGAACCATCTGAAATGCAAATCGGAAAATGTTGTCGGAGAGGGTGATGCGTACTTCGGCAGCAGTGTTATCCTCACCCTGAAAAAGCGCCGTTATCCTCAATTGAAAGATTAAATCCATCTTTATGACCCGAAAGAAGTTTCCTTTGAAAGACGCAACGAGAGAAGTCATTTCTGATCAGCACCCACTGCATGTCACGCTTGTGTTTAGTGAAAGCAAGTCCCAGATGGAATAGTATGTGAAGAAGGATAACATTTAAGTCTGATAAGTGCCATTGGAATTCGATAGAGTGAACATCGAACCTGCATATAGGACGGCTAATGAAACCACAAAATTACAAAAGATCTTATTCAGCTGTAGTGTTCAGTATCAAACGGACAACTGAAATTTTCTGAATACCAAAGCGTCCATGGGCTGAAATTGTTTAGATAATGAAGAAGATACTGTCCTGCCCAAATAATCCGTGCATACTCTCACAGTGTGAAAAATGAAGGAACCCCATGCTCACTTAATTAATTATTTAATTATTTATTGCCAGTTTACCGGAAAGGCCAAAAGTGATGTACAGTAGGGGGTCGAGCTGACAGTTAAAAAACTCCTGATCGTCCTTTATAGTGTTTTCAGGAAAAAAACTGCAGCTTATTGAACGGATTAAAGTTCAGGACAGGGAAGCATTGACACAGGTGCACGGTGTAGTGCTTCTTCTTTCATTGTCGTGGATCAGGTTTTCTGTACACGCAGCAAGTATGCCGGTGAACGGCTGCTCGCTGTAGACTGAGGAATAACCCGATTATGGACTGCAGAGCCAGCAATATTGCCTTCAGCATGAAGTCCAGCACCAGATGCAGAATCCGTGGACGCCATCAGAACGGAAGAGAGCTTCCAGAGAATCCGCACCCGAAAATTGTGGAAGGTGTCCTGAATTTAGAAAACTAGTGACAGCTCTCGTAAACAAAGGATAGTTTTGCTGAATTTTAATACTTCTGGGTGGTTTATTTCAGAATGCTACAGCTTTTACCGAAAAAATGACGGTATCTAACGGTGCGTGCCAAAGGAAGAAATAAAAAAACCTCTCGATGACTGGTGTGCCAAGAGTGGTCGAGCTGCCTCAGGGATGTAAGGCGGGGCTAAAGGTAAAACTGTTTAAACGTTTAAACAGGAAAAATATTCCCTTCTGTAATCTACGAAGCCACAACGGGTCGAGGCTTGTAAGCTCACAGCGTTGTTGGTAGGACAGTTTTCTGTTCTCTGAAGTGAAAATTCTTTTAGTAAAGAAGTGCTGGACTGATTCTATCTTCCTCCGTTCACTCGCGTGCAGAAGGCTAAATAGAAACGAGCAGTATTCAAGACTAGGTCTGACATACATTTTTATAAAGGCGGGGTCCTAATATTGACAGTTTTAAAGTTTCTGAGAATAAACCCAGTGGTTTGGCGTGCTTTCGAGACAATCAGGGCGCAGTACCCTGACAGATTAAGACTACTACAATATAATGTGCCCAGATCCTTTATACGACCTTGACGTTAGAGGAGACGCAGCAGGAAATTTGGTTTTCGTAAAATTGAATTGCTTGTATACAAATGCCCAAAGCCTTTTATCAAAACTTGATGAGTTAAAAATTTGCCTTGCCGAAGTAACTCCGGGTATGATAGCAGTTACCGAAACCTGGCTGTCGGCCAGTATTCGGAGGGACAGATAAAACCGACAGGGTGGTGTAATAATTGTGTATGTGAAAGACGTGCTAATAGTGTCTGACAAGACGAGCAAGGTTGCGTGCAGCACGGAAGCCATATGGTTGAACATCAAGGCTCTTGGCTCTGCATGTCTGGATGTCCTCATTGTCTATCGGCCACCTAGGATAGACCGAGTCGCGGACACCCACTTGTTGGAACAATTAGAAAATTTATCCAGTCGACCTAATGTCATGATTATGGGTGACTTCAACGCACCAGGAATTAACTGGAGCACTGTTCAATCATCATGCCCGAAATCGACTTTTGATTATATTTTTCTGCAAGAGACCTTGAAGGCACTCCTCACACAACATGTCCCTTTCCCCACTAGAACACGCGAAGGACAAAGGGTTAACTGTGTTGACCTGGTTTTCACGAAAACATCAGGCAGCATGGACGAGATTATTTCAATGCCTCTGCTAGGTCGTAGTGATCATGTGGTGCTTCTGTGGGACTACTCCTTATTCTCCGTTGCGCCTGCTATAGAGGAAAAACGGCATAACGTTTGGCGAGGAAACTTTCATCAAATGCGAGCAGATTTAACAGACATCAACTGGACCTCAATGTTTTCGAGCACCGTGAACGAAGATAGGGAGTCCTTCCGAAATGTTCTTCTGCAACTTATGGACAACCACTGCCCACAAACGAGTGTCGTCACAGCAAGTTTCCTGGGTGGCTAGACAGCAACTTAAAAAGGGAAATAAACAGGAAGCACAAATTGTGGAGAAAATATTGCGAGTCTAATCAAGTCGCCTATTTTAATAAGTATAAAACACAGAGAAACAAAATGAGAAGCCTTATTCTTAAAACGCGAAAAGAATTTGAGAAGACTTTGCTGTAAAAGGCAACGCAGAATCCAAAGTTAGTCTACAGTTACCTCCGTAGATTTACAAGGAATAAACATCAAATACCGCTGATTAAAACTGCCGTGGGCGTCAAAATTTCTGAAAACAGGGAAAAAGCCGAGTACTTTTCACAGTTCTACCGCTCAGTCTTCACAAACGAGGCAAGGTTCCTTTGTCCCTCAGTGGATAACCCGCCGACTGCAAGCATTAGCCACATACTATTCTCAGAATTTCTGATCCAAAAGGAATTAAAAGAACTAAAAGAGTCGAAATCCCCACGACCAGACGAGCTTCCACCCAAGCTTCTGAAAGAACTCGCCAATGAACTTTCCGCACCTCTGTCATTGCTCTTTCAAAAGTCATTTGACTCCGGAACACTTCCTTTCGATTGGAAGCTGGCACATATAACTCCCTTGTACCAAAGCGGTAGCCGGGCGTCAGTGACAAACTACAGGCCCATAAGCTTGAAATGCATACTTGGCTAGATTATGGAAAGGATCATCAAGAGTGAATTGGTGAAATTCCTAGAGACTCATAATTTGTTATCAAGCTGTCAACACGGGTTCAGAAAAGGAAGATCATGCACAACGAATTTGCTGTATTCGCTCCAGAGGTGGATCCAAGCACTTGAAGATAGACACGCGGTTCACATTGCCTTCATTGACTTTCAAAGGGCCTTCGATACTGTGCCGCACGAGAGACTGCTGTACAAGCTAGAACGAATTGGAATCAGAGGTAACCTCCTCAAGTGGATCGAAAACTTCCTCATGGGTCGGCGCCAGGTTGTGTGCATCGGCCAAGAGAGGTCAAGTTCTGCTGCGGTCGAGAGTGGGGTTCCTCAGGGCTCAGTACTAGGGCCAATACTGTTTTTAATATACGTGAACGATTGTGTCAGGAATCTCGACTGTGAAGCAGCAATGTTTGCCGATGACATTAAAATCTGGAATGTAATCCAGAGCCCTGCTGACGAAGATAAACTGCAGATCAACTTAACTCGGTTGGAGGAGTGGTTGAATCTTTGGCTTTTGTGGTTCAACGTCAATAAGTGTACAATACTTCGCTTTGGCAACCCATCTGGATCTGCTGAAAGTAGAAGTTACTTTCTCAACGGTGAAGCCTTAAAAGACGTGGAAACCCAAAAGGACCTTGGTGTGCTGACAACCAACACCTTAAAACCATCGTCTCACTGCTCGAAAGTGGCGAAGAGCGCAATTGCGGTGTTGCATGCCATCAGACGAGCCTTTTTGGATTTCGATGAAGATCTCTTCGCTAAGACTTTTGGAACATTCATTAGGCCGCATTTGGAATATGCTATGCAAGCCTGGAAACCCTGGACAGTTCAAGATCAGAACTGTCTCGAAAGAGTACAGAGGAAAGCCACCAAAATGGTTAGAAGTCAAAGCTCCTTGCCATATCCAACCCGCCTAATAAATCTTAACCTGTTCCCTTTGAGTTATAGGCAAATGCGTGGTGATCTCCTGCAGACATTCCACACTGTGAAACGATTGGATTGTTGCCTGGAATTCTCGGACTTCTTTGAATTTGCCGCCACGACCCATCTGCGAGGTCACCCATTGAAACTGCATATACAGCAGGCGAAACTGGATGTGCGCAAGGTCTCCTTCTCTGTCAGAGTGGTTAAACCATGGAATGCCCTTCCATCGCTGGAAAGCTTTAAAAGGAACCTTGACAGTTTTATGTTCCAAAACGAGCCTGAGCGATGAGGAATTTATCTTAACCCTCGAGAGTCGTGCACCACTTGTCCTATTTTATGACCGCCTTTTGTACCTTTGCAACCCACACGGTTTCTCTGTAAACCGCACTTAATTTTACGTTACAAATAGGGTACTCAAAGGCCCATGCCCATTTCCCTCAATAAATTGAATTGAATTGAATTGAATTGAACCCCAAGCACATTACGTCATGACCGTCAATGCTTAAATTAGGCTGATGGTTGTCACCACTAACCATAACGGAGCACTTGTGCCAAGAAAGCGAAAGGCGCCATGTGCGACCACTGAGCGAAGGCTTGAAGATCCTTTTTAAGAGCTCAAGCAAGAATTGGCGATCAGCCGGTTTATATCGATAGGCAACTTCTTAATTATCAGCATACATAAAGGGCCTACCATACTGAAAACAATCAGGAACATCGTTCACAAAAAGGCAAAATAGAAGCGGGCCGAGTACACTATCCTGAATAACTCCACTCCTCACGTGCGTGCGGTCGGAGATTATATTGGAAATTTTCACTCGCTGTGCACGAGCATTCAAAAAGGATAATATTAGGTTCAGAAAATTATTACCTATACCGAAGGAAATAAGTTTCAGCAGAAGGAGATTATGGTCAACACGATAAAAAGCTTTCGTGAAGTCAAAATAAACGGTGTAGATTGCAAAACCACTATCTCTAGATTGTAGCACATGATCAGAGTAAGAGAGCTGGCAGGTGTCACACGATCTTTTATCGAGAAACGCATGCTGAGCTACATTAAGTAGGTTATTCTCTGTTAGGTGACACATCAGCTTGTCTTTAATCAAGGTCTCTAAGATCTTCGAGGCTGCTGGCAGTGTATTTATTGGCCTTAAG
Source organism: Schistocephalus solidus (assembly GCA_017591395.1). Classification (NCBI taxonomy): domain Eukaryota; kingdom Metazoa; phylum Platyhelminthes; class Cestoda; order Diphyllobothriidea; family Diphyllobothriidae; genus Schistocephalus; species Schistocephalus solidus. Next base: position 57,684 of record WEDG01003008.1, read on the forward strand.
TCGTCGAATGACGTAGTTCGGCCGTGTTTGGGTAAAAGCAGAATGTGCGATTCCTTCCATAAAATAGGGAAGGTTTCACTTTCAAGAGAAAGATTAAATATCTTATGCAGAACTGACGGAATTATATCGTTTGCATTTGCCTTTAGAACGCTGACCGGGACGCCAACTTGCCCAGGACTGTAAGGTTGACAAGAACGCCGAATGGCTACGGTCGACGTCCCAGAGCGTAAAGGTTATGTTCTCAAGGACGTTACCAGTCCAAACCCGGATGTTTGGAAAGGGGGTGACCGAATGTTCGCTAAAAATTCTGAACAAGAACGCATTGAAGCTATCAGCCGTCAACTAAGCGTCAGCTATAGGGTTTCAAAAAACGTCTCGAAGTACAGGGTACTGAGTTTTTCTCTGCGCTTTGACTGTGCGCGAAAAAAATTTTGCAACATTTAACGAAAGTTTTTCGGCAAAGTTTACCTCTTCAGCAAGTCGTTTTTCGTCAGAGAGCCTCTTAGCCTATTCAAATATTTGTTGGATCAAGGGCAATACGGAAGTGTCATTTAGTAGATGAAAACGATGCGATAGTCTAGGCAGTCTACGGCGGAAAGATAAAGGGAGGTAGACTTAATCCTTGAAATTAATTATTTTCTTACGGGGAACAAAACGAGAAATGAGTGGACCTAGATATTGGTAGAATGTATCAGTACAAACATTCACATCCATACATAGAAAGAAGTTATTGCAATCGTGGGAATTAAGATGTGTTAGTACTTCCCCCATATTAGCTGATCGGAAATCATGGAAAAAACTATATTTTTAAGAAAACGTTTCATCAGCCTCGATTTCTAGTGAAGAAAGAACTATAGCATGTTCTGAACTCCCAAGGTGAAACTGACAATGGCTGACAACCTCTGCATCCTAGAAAATTCGGAATTTTATTGACAGCTTACACTTTTGAGACAGATCACAAATCCGTTGAAAATTTCCAAGGGATGGGGCGCGGCAGTAACCGGGTAAGTAGAATTGAAATTAAATAGTGCCGTAGATACAAAAGGAAAGTACAATCTTAGTTATAGTAAAGAGGTAAGCTATTTAAGGGTGATCGTTCCAGGTTTTTTTTTTAATAGGAAGCTTGAGTAGATGAGTTTTAAATTATTGATGACTGCGACCGTGCAGACAGTTTTTTCGCGTTTAAAACTGGATTTAAATGCTAGAAAGCATTTAATTCGCTGTCGTTTGATCAATACTGAATACTGAAGGTGCCTATAGCTGGATATTTTGTAAAATTGCAATACTTTATTTATCCTCAACCGTTGTACATTAACAGTTCATTCTACCCTTTTATTTTTTAACAACCCACGGACATAAATAGATTTGTTTCAATTCATGAAATCTTAAAGCGTGATTGGCAGCTATTATGAATAGTTTAGGTCACTCTAATCAGCCGTAACGGGCGCGGGTGCCCGCATCGCATTTGCTTCTTGCGTATTGTTGCCCTAGCAGGGATCTTAGTAGACCTTGACGGAACATTTATGCCATACAGTTACTCTTGGGTGTTCTTAAATGCCTTCAGGCCTTTTCCCGTTAGACGATCTGATGATCTGGGTAAACTGCAATTTCCTAGATTTGACAGCTTTAGGTTCGCCGGTTTCCTTTCGGCAACGGCGTATCCCCAGTGGATCTCTGCGATGGCGTAACATTATCTGCCATCCTTCATTCCATGTATGAGCATTTTTGCCTATATTACTCTTCAGATCCCCCAAGTACTTCTCACTTTCTTGGGAATCTAAAATACATATGGACGCCTCTGGAAATAAGAAAAAGATGGTGTGTTTCCTTAAAGTGTTTTCGATGACTACTTAATTAATTTCTTCATAGTCTGTCCTTATGATGCTGTCATATTCACTTAAATCTGTCTTGTTTTTTTTATGTCCCAGTGCGCCAACCTGGTTCACATTTTAAATGGCATGCGTATTTTCTTCCGCGAGGTAAGTTATCAAGCGCTATGGTTTCATTATCACATGACATGGGCCGTCATCATGCCTTAGAAACTAGCTTAGTGCCGCTTTAATTTTGAGTATCTTTCTATTTCTGCTTCATCAGCAAGCTTTTGTGCTGTATACTTCCATCTTTCTGCGAATCCGTTTGATTTTCATGCTGCTGACACCTTAGCCCAACTTTTAATTGACTAAAATAGGAAGAAGCATTGGTACCAGACAAAAGTTATTGCCTCGGTCATTTGATGTGATTTTTGACATCCAGTTGGTATTTTTCACGGTTTTATATGGCAAGTGCAGGCTCACGCCGCACCAGCCACCTGTGGGCATCCGATCGCGCCTCCGGTCTTCTGGACTCTGTCTTGATATCGGGTGCCGCGGTTGAGAAGAGATTTCGGTAACCGCAACGCAACTCTCTTATAACTTAAAACTAATCCACGTGCAATTCACCGTCCATGCACTACCTCGCTGTGGAACACACGGTGGACTTCGTCGGAATCGGCGGTCCATCTGACTTGTAGTAGCCGAATGTTCTGTTTGTAATAGTCGATTCGTTGTTAAAATCCGACCGACTATATCGGTTGCAATATTGTAAATGATATAAACCAACTCGATACAGATGTGTGAAATCCCATGCATTTGCTTTTTAATCCATGCTGTTTCTGCTTATCATCAGTTACTATTGTGTGCATTACGATCTCTCGGTTGCTAAATGCATTCGAAGCCCTATTTTTTAGTTTAGAATTGGAGGAAATTTAAAACGTCTACTGGTGATAGAAATCTTGGCAGACACGGCATACACTCTAAGCCTAATGCATTGATTCTCTTTGTCAACCTCTTGGCGGGTCGTCACCTATATGCCTTAACCGATTTATTCTCTTGAAAAAATGCATGGTAGGGCCTCATTTCCGGAAGATCCGGACGTCATTTATTCTTTTGAACGTGGTCATCATCTCTAATAGAAGGGACCGTAGTGATCACTTAAAACCTAATCTTGGACGCCACCTCTAGAAGTTAGCAGTTACGGTGGGGGAGCAAAACTTGTCGTCCCCTGGATGTGAATTTTGGTCTGAGGCCTTCTTTTTACCTGCTTATCAACTAAGTTGTTTTCAAAAGACCAATTGGTGAGCATACATGTGCTTTAGATAACTTATCGTCGCGCCAGTGCAGTTATATCGAACGTGGGGGGCCTGGTGCAGGTTTAAAACATGCAATCAATAATGTTCGTCTGTTCATCCTCAGGCGTTGGCTATTGTCTAATTACCCCTGCCTGATGAGTAATACTTGAAAACATGATTCTACCAGTGCGGCCGTGATCTTATCACTGGCCTATCTCTAATGCGCTCCAAAACGACCTTCGCAATACCAGTATTTAAATCCTTATCTGCCGAACAAAAACGGAGTTTTTAAACAAATTGAGGCACACAGTGCTCTGTGACGAAATCACTCCAGTGGCTTAGGGCTCAACGTCAGAGCAAAAGTATTTTAAAATTTAGAATTCGAATTACTGCTCATCTGTTTAATGCTTATATCCTGCAGCAACAACTGTAATGGACCACCTAATGCATGACATAATCATGCGAAAACTGATAACGCCTCTTAGGATATTGAAGGGCATATAAGCCCTTCAATAATTTATTACCGTGGTTAGCATCCATGACGGGACACCGATCGCTCCGTACAATGGTACAGTCCATTTAATTAACGGTCAGGGTCAGATCAGCCAACTGGAAAGATTTTCAGACCACAATTGCTTCCAGGTCAGCCTCTGTGCGATATTTTCTTATGCCAGAACGGGTTCACATGCACCTGCTTGAGGTATGGGAGCAAACAAGCATCGTTTTTAGGTGATGAGGATTATGAAGGACAAAAAATTCAAACTATTGCCAGATAGTGTGGCCGGCATCCGCTGTAAAATGAAACACTCAATGTCTCAGTTTACTAACTTTTTTTGGTCAAAATTCAGAATCTCCAGTTTCCGAAGAACTAAATAGTGTTGTTCCAACCTTTTGGATCTTCTTGAACGTGCTCTGTTTATGCACAGCCTCGTGGCAGGTGCTCTGGACCCACACTAATGGGTGGGGAAGGGAAAAGTGCGGTAGATGCGGTGCAGAGCTATTCTCACTTAAAACTAATTCATTTCATAGTCTCTATCCTTTCGCCACCATGCTGTGAAGCACACGGTGGACTTCGTCGGATACGGTTATCGAACTGTCGCATGCATAGCCACATTTTCTCCCCAAGAATATTTAAAAATGCGGTCAAAGTGTGTATTTTTTTCCGTAAATAACCACCATATTGCCAAGGGTCGTCTGTGTTAATTGACACGGTTGCACAACTGTTCCAGCTCTAGATTCTCATTGCTTGATACCCTCCAGGTGGTGTCATTAGCACAATTGCGTTCGGTCGCCCGAGTCTATGAGCAAGTTCAGTTTCGTCATCATTGTGAACATCCTTTTGAAAACTCAAAGCCTGCCTATTCTTGTTGAACGCTTTCCCTTCTATAAAGCAGTGTTGCGCGTTTGTAGGTAAAAACCTGGGCCCTACTTTATTATTGCTTTGGGAATTTCGTCAACAGCAAGAAAGACCTGCGTTATGCTACACGCTTATTACAAAAAAGATTGCTAGTTTTACAAGTTAAGAGCCCACCGGATGTGCTGGCATCCGCAGTCCAGTTTAATATTGTTGTGAGCGGCAAGACATCCGTTGGCGTGCCCCACTGCTGTTTCGAATCACACCTGAGTCGTTGAATGTACCTTTGCTTTTCTCACGGTTGACAGAAGGTGCTAATGTTATAAGATTTATAATAAATAGCTTGGGCACCGGTGTCTGTTATCTGCTTCCTTCTTCCTCCCCAGGAAAACTGCGACTGGATAAGTTGTTTCGTTTCGATTTATTTATCGTAATTTTCCGGCAGAACATGTGTTTTTTGGGTAGCGTTGGCGGGTGACCCTTCAAGTCCGCGCAGGTACGAACATGCTTTGACCCAAGGTTACTGTCGCCTTCTGCGACACACTTCGATTAGTTTCCACACATAAAGTTACTGACAGTGATTTTCTGTGATAGAGGTAATCACAGTTGTAAAATTCAGGAATTTGGATCTTTTTTGGGGTCATAGTCCATTCCTTTCCAATTCCTTTGCGTGAACGATATTAACATTTCAGACGTAGCTTGGACAGCGTTCTGTACGGTCTGATCCCTAAAATGCAATAGGTTTTTTTGTGGTTATCTTCTGACAGACTCGCGATCCTCAGCCAGCCGTCTTTAAACGCCTTTCTAATTTTTGTCACTAATGGACGTGTCAGCTGGGAAGTAGTCAAGCTAACGAACGGGCTTCATCTACCTGGCTTTGGGGCTAATCCCCAGCCAATTTCCAGTGTTGTAAGCGCAGTTAACTCGCCGTACGCCTCGATGGTCGCTGGTCCAACAACTCGCCTCGGTCAAATCCCCAATTCGGAACTGGACAGCAAGGGCGGACAGGATACTTGCATTAACGTATTTTAATAGTTCATTTAAAACAAAACAGCAAGCGAGAATGCCCAGGGTTGAACTAAGTTCAGACCAACCAAGTAGTGTCCTTGAGTCGGTAACATGTTTGCTTGTCTTCTGTTTCATCTGACTGGTCAGATAGAACTCCAATCCTGTCGAGAGCTGGTGTGATCTCAGCACGCGCACTGCATGTGGGCGGCGTGCGAGCCCCCGCTCACATTAATGGCCTTCACTTTTGGCTAATCAAAACAAATCTAACGCTCGGGGAATACTGGAGTAGTCATTGCTGCAATAAAGTAGATTAATAATACTTATCAATGCTGATGTAAAAGCACATCAAAACAAGCTGTATTTTACCTAGAAAGTCACCGCGAAATCTCAAAGCTATTACGAAGATTTAAGTAGTGTTCAGTCAACTGAAGTTGCATATCGGGAAGAGGGGTGTCTGTACGTTTGCCATCTTATGTTTGAAGGTAAAAGTAGACTGGAAGTAAGGTAAATATCCACCCGGGAAAGAAATCTCTTGCAGCCATATTAGAAAATGAACTGTCACGCGCACAGGCATGACAGCGCTGAAAACACGAATGGGACAGCAGCAGCAGTGGCGGCGATATAGTCGTCGTCATCATCTAATTTGCCGTTTTTTTCGCAGTTCACAGAAGGAGGTAGGCGTGATGGAATGGGCATGTTTAAGTTGTTTTGAGCAGGTCTTTCAGAGTGCCTACCAGGAGAGTTGCAGAGTAAGCGGCGGGACGCGGGAGGTCTCGACATCTGCGTTGACATGGGCGCTTGTTTGAGCCGTTCCAGTGATTTTTTTAGTTCTTCCTTGTTGGGGCCAGAACATTAGTTTTGTTTTTGGGTGATTGCACTGTCGAGCCTCCTCCCTGCCTCTCTCTTCTCTTACCTCTCTTCCACTTGTGTTCTCGATCAGCAACTTCCAGACCAATCAAAATCCCCTGACGTAGATGCAATCGGTGAGCATTAAACTGTTCTAGAATTTGACGTTTCTTCTGCCTACGCGTGCGGTTTACAAACTGAAAAGGGGACTAGCTTAGTTATGTTGGACGCAAACATACTCACGACTTTTCAGGCCCAACGCTTTCGACCAAAATGCGCCAGGAGCTTGCGGGCGGGATAACAATTTACAGTGAAAGCAGTCCCTCTCGAGCGTTTTCAGTTCCGGCACACTGAACCGTCCTCGGTGCATGTGGCTTTGCGTCACCAGGCGGCGCGTCCTTTGGGCTGAGAATTTTCGCCCAGCAAAACCAAGCCACGGTTCGTGCAAGGATAAGGTACCCGGCGTTAGCGGTTGACACGGTGGGATGCGGTAGATGCTGCGTCAATCCACCACACTGTAAACTAATTCACCGGCTGCTGCTGTTCCTGATGATCAGCAAAAAGACCAAAAACACAGCAACAGTGCACCGAAGCACGCGAGTCTCGGACTGTCTGCACATTCGACTCACCGGTTCCGGAATGTCAGACGATCCCATTAGTTGTTTGAAAATTTCACACCCAAGATGCAATTGCCTCAATGAACACCTCGTGATCTTTAGTTATGCTACCTGGGAATAGCATTTTGACGTTGAGATTGATTTAGCATCCTGCTGACGCATATTGCCGGCTAGTGCCGCCGCATGACACAGTCTCATGTAGTTCGGTTCATCTGTGCTCACCACAACACTCCTTGTGTAGCACCTGGTATATAAGCGCCTCGGATTGTTCGATAATAATTTTTAATTTTTGCCAGAGACAGTCCCCGTGCCAATTTATTTAAGGTAAGGTAAGAAAGTTTCTGCCAATTTTTCAGCCGAGTCTCATCAACTTTATCAGCAAAACCGGATGAAATGCGATCGGTCAAACAAGATTCTGGGTTTTTAGTTACCACCGGTGTTAAACGTATATAAATCGGATCTTGCTATATGTTTAGATACTCCTGACTGTCCATTTACCGATTGCGCAGTTCTTCATTCGTTGTTAATGCAATTCGGTTCAAATGTTTATCTCAACTTTTTGCACGAACCTGGGAAGGGTCTATCGTGAGGACCTTTTACTCCGTGTTCACAAGGCTGAATATTGGTGGTCACAAATATCCTCCATTTTTGACCTTTTTCAGCTGAAAATCACGACACAGATGAACTTTTTCCGACTTCTTCAACTGGTGCTTTGCGTTGCCGTTAATTGCGAGAATAAGGAAGCCCACATGCAGGACACATTCTGAACATGGAGGAGTCTGTGCAAAGAACCACAATGGGAGGCAATCCAGGGCGTATGTTTTTACTAACAAAATATTACTACTTACTGCTATTCAGTAGCATAATATATGGTATCATTGTTTATCGGATCATACGATCACCTATGTGCTCTTGACCCACACTAAGCGGTGCGTGCGTCAGCGTGTTCGTTCCTTCTTCAGGAGGCGTGCTGCTGTACACAGAGACACCCTGTTTAAATCGCCTTAATCTCGCCTGTACTCGTCTCTCAATATCCTTCTCTACACGAAAATTTGAGAACTTATGCTGGCTGTTTGAGTGTAAGCTTCCTTTGGAGCGTCCCATCCAACGCTACCCAG